>LPNX010679352.1:194282-268847 GCA_001517045.1 Pseudotsuga menziesii
GTGCATGCTGGAAGGGTATAGGTTTAACCCTTAGGTTTATTGATCGACCAAGGTAAATCTGTCACATGCCCCAATTTTGCAAAAATAATGTTATATTATCTATTATTATTTGAGAACAATATGTTAAATTTTATGCTAAGTTGTAATTGATGACTCACTAGAGTCAAGTATCTTTAATGTAATTCTGAATATTTTAATTATAAATAAATAAAGGAGGAGACAACAGCTTAGGAGAGCTATTAAAAGAGTGTTTACTGGTCAAAATTGTGGAGGAGACTGGGTGGAGAGAAAATAGACATGTAGCACCATCCTCAAACCACTTCCCACTGTTGCAGGTGTCAACCTCCCTACATTTGGGGTCATGATTCCCAAAGAAAGTGGAATTAGAGTAGGTGGCTCAATTAATGACAACTGACCCAAAAGATCTAGGCAATATTTATAAAAATGCCCATTGAAGAGAGCTGAGGTTGCTCATTCTAGAGAAGTGATCATTCAGGTGAATGTACTTCAGAGAAATTCAATGGAAGGGAATTGTGGAAAGAGTTTGAGGGGATAACTGCTGAGTGATCTAGTGTAGATTTTAGGCTGAAAGATCTTACTGCTGAGTGTAGGGGTGTTTTACTGAGTTATTGGATTAGTCTACTGTTTGCATGCTCCACCAATTCTCAGCTAAGAAGACCAGGAACAGGCTCAGGGGTCCTGAGGAAGCATTGTTTGAGCGCTCTCCAGGAGTTTGGTAGGGAGGAACGACCTCCTAATGCTATTGTTGTCTATCCTAATCAGGTTCTACATTATTTGTTTTACTGTGTTAGATAGATAAATCTGAATCTGACTGTTAAATGAATGTTAAATATTTAGTGTGTAAATTGTTAGAATGGAAAATAATTCTAGTTTGTGTTTTTCCACACCTGGAAGGACCAGGCCATACTCCAGCATAGATAGAGTATTTAAAGTAGATGAAAGAAATTGTTAAGAGACTGAATGTAATAGATATGGTTCTGCATTTCGTAGTTAGCAGAGTAATTTATTTCAGTAGGTAGGTTATTATTAAAAAAAGGAACAGTGATCTGGTTATCTATGTTTATTATTCTAACAAGTTTATTTATGTAAACATATTGGAAAAGAAATAGCAGCAATTTAGTACAGGTAGAACGAGTAAGCAATAAAAGAATATCTTAGTAGATAATATTGTGTATTTACAGACAGTGGAGTAACTTTATTCAAGTCAAGATATTATGGAGGTTAAATAGTGTTAAGATAGGTTTATATTATTCTGTTTTCACTTAGTAACTAAATGAAACACAGTAGAAAAATTACAGTAGGGTTACAATGTTATATTCAGTTAAGTAAAGAAATAAGCTATTAATCTTATAGTTTATTTTCTAACAATATCAATTTAATATAGAAATAGTAATTACTATAAACAACTAGGGTTAAATTTAAAAGTACTTAGATTAAAAAGAGTAAACTGAGTTACAGAAATTATGTTTATTCATTGCTAAAACTCTGAGCAATTTTCCACTAGACAGATTATTGAAGAAAAGCAATGAAATTATAATTATAACTAGTATATAACTAATATTCATTACAAAGAAACTATCTTATAATTATTAGACGGGTTTATACCTGTAAAGATAAAACTGTAGGGATGAAACCCTAACTAATTACTTAACTATTATAAAAAAAGAAGGTAATCAAGGATACAGAGTCATTGTTTTAATAATTAAAACAATCTGGAACTTTACTAACTAACAGAGTAATAAACAAATAGGGATTTAAAGATAAACAGTAAATAGAAATAAGCTGAGAACTTACAGCATTTATATAACTCTTTATTTAAAAAGAAAAGAAAATACTTCATACAGGATAAACAATATCAAATTATTGTAACAATGAAAATAGGTAAACCGAAAACCATTACCACTGATAGATTAAAGGTTATATTTATCTAAGGGTCCTTTTATAGTAAACCCTAATAATCTATCCTAACTGGAAATCTTAATCATTTAAAATTTACATTACGACTGAACTGTCAGTCCTCACATTATATTTATTTAATTACAAGAAAAATATTAAATCAAATAATTACTATTATTCACAGTCAAGGAAGCGAAGACCCAAAATTACACAAGTCTTAACCTACAGGTTATATAACTGATGTATAAATGAGACAAAGATCTAATGTATTAAAATCCTTTTAAAAACCATCTCATATTCCAAAAAAAAGCTCAACACTAAAAAGAAACCTTTAAACCAAGTATATTACTCTACCAGGTCGAAAGGCTTAAAAACATAACAAATTTACAACATCCAGCTCATGGTCGGTGTACCTAGCATCGTGGCATGGGTTGAAACAAACTAACAGTCAAGTATTAAACCTCATTCACTGCATATCTTTTATAAGACAAGAAAAAGGTGATACAAGTCATGACATTATGGTCGGAGCAGCACTGCTACAAGCAAGGGCTTATAACCACAATACGTATTAACAACTGAGCTAAACAATTAAAAACATCGAAGGAACTGAGGTCGTTTTACATCTCCAACTGAAACCCCTTTTCCCCTAATCTGTACAAGCAGGGAGAAGCCACATACTATAACCAGGCTTACCCGTAGGTTTTGCTGGCAATCCAAAATGGGTAGACTCTTTCCAAGTCTGTTCGAACTGCAATCCTACAAGCAAAACCCAGAAGGGTTTAGTTAGAAACCGATAACTTAAATATAAAAGAAAAAGGTTGTAACTATAATTTGTATAATTTGTAAGTCAAATTTCTTACCTGGAAGTGAAGGAATCCGAAGCCACGAAGGAATGAACCAGCACAACAAACTAGCACAAGAAACATCCCAAAACCCTCATGTTTACAAGTGACAGAGGTGACGGGCTCACGATATATACTACATTGACAACAGAAGCAGGAGTAAGCCTGGGCAAAGGCCACGAAAGAAATTGACACTACAACTAATGACAGAGCACCACTACACACACATCAACGTAATGAACGCAGAAAGAAATCAAATGCAAACTGTATGACTCTCCATTCTCACAATAGAGTGGAAACACTTCTCTTTACACAGACAAAAGAGCTGGACACGAGACAAAGGAGCCCTCATGGTTGCAACGAACTAGACAGAGCTAGACCAAAAACCCTTGATAAGAATGAGAGCTAGGGTTGCTTCGTGAGCTTTTTAAGTTATGTATTGCACGGTGCTAAACATTCCATGTGCCCACCAAATATTTCCATCCACAATGGGTTGAATGATATAGTTGTCACTGCATTGTCGAGACAACAAATCATTTACAATGATTTAAATAATGACTATAATAACAAGGTAATATACAAAGTCAATAACGCATAATTTCAAATGATAAACTATGAAGTCGAGCCATGTTAATTAACAAGTTTTTTGGTAGTATTGATAAACATTATATTATAAACCTTGAAATCTTCTTTGGTAAAGAACCAAATTGTGTATGGCATCGAAGCCCTTGTTTCATAAAGATCTTATAATCTTTCTTAATCAAACTTTTAAGACAAGATCAATAGTATAATAGAATTTTTGAGTAGGATTGTTAATGCCTCTCATGAACTATGAATGTTTAAGCTATTAGAACTAGATATAAATCAATAAGGTGTATATAGAAATAAATAACATATATACACTAGAATAGCTCTTACTCTTTAATGTGGCCTAAAGTACTGGGAGTAGGATAAATCTCTTATAAGTACATGATCTTTAGTCTTCATGAGATACCAAGCTCTAAGATGAATCAAACCAAGGATAGGTTGGACTTCGGAGTTTTAGATAGTAAACTATCTAGGAATTATTTGCATCACCTTTACTTATAAAGTAAATAGTAGGATAATGTAAAGTTCGTCGCATTATTTGGTCATTAAGAAAACAGGAAAATATAAGTCACAACTTGACGTTATTCATGCAGAGGATCACTTATAAATATAATGCAATTATAAGCTGTTAAACTTCCTCTACTGAAGCTAAATAAAAGGTGAAGCTAAGAGTTCTATATAAGTTTGCTTCTTGGAAAGCCTTAGGTCTATTCATTACTTATAAGCAGTGTTGTAATTTTATAAATAGTAACAGCAATAAAATTTAGTTTCAGTAAGAGTACTGATATGCTAAATCTTGAGCTCTACTAAAGACTGGAAATAGCTTAGAGTAATGATAGAAAGAAGTTTAATCTAATTAACATTCATTCTTATATAAAACAATCAATAGTGTAAAGATACTGATTATAATGATATGCATTTAAATACTGATATAGTTGCAACATAAATAAGGAGAAGGTACTTTACCTTGTAGTAGCTTGAATTCTACTAAGCAAACTTTTAATCTAGCAGTATATTATGCTTAAAGAAGTATATCTGGATTAACTCTTATTGGTTCAAAATTTACCTATCAAGCCTGTAAGATCCAGAATTCCAGGTAAGTTAGCAATCGCTAAGTAAGCCCTAGCTAGAAAGTAACTTCTCACCTACTTTACAAATAAAACTATCAGTACAACTAAAAATAACTAAATGTAGATTATTTACATCACATATCGAAATTAAAATAGTATTGATCTATATGTGTTTAAGTTAATGGTTACTTTTGTTAACTGTTTCATTCTTTATATTAGCTGTTAGCAGTTATCTAACTGCAGCTATAAATAGTTTATGTTACATCAAAAAATTTTAATTTTGTGAAAATTTGGGGTTTTGACAAAAACAATATTATTTCCATTAGAATTTCTCTAGCAAGTTTACTTGAGGGTTAAAGTCTATGTTTAAACTAATTTTTAAAGGTTAAGGTCTAAGGTTTCAACCTTATTCGTAAGCTTGGATCATTGCATCAACTTAGTATGGATTCTAATTTTTAATCATGAGATGTATTTTTTATTGTAATGGGTTGTATGTAAGGTTTACCTCTTTTAAAACATGATTAGTGTTTAACCCAATATATGCTAAACCTAACTTATTAAGGTTTTTGGATCCATGTTATAGTTTGGTTAAGACATATATGCCAATCCATATGATGTTTAAATACTATGCTTCCCAAGCAATATCACTATGTGATAATAGTTTCACTTAGAATTTAATATGATGCATGGAGGGATCAAGGTAAGGTTTTGGGAAGCTAACACATTTTTAAAGCCATGTGGATGGTTTTAATTTTTCTCTTTTAAGCTTGATATGTGTCATGCGAGTTGACAGCGCAACCACGGTGGTTGATTGATTTTCTTACAGATCAATAACTCTGATTCAGACCTCATATTTTGTAGATGGAAATATGGCCCTCCATTTTTTCTTCAGCTCGATCTCTGTCATTGGGTGAGTTTTTTCTTGGTTTTGTCAAGAATTGGAAAGTGTGGCATTAACCCTGCCAGTTTGTTTATTGTTATTTGGCATTGATAGTTTCCTTGCAAAATATTTGGATGAGGGTTTATTTCTCTAGCATGAACTATTTTTACCTTCCTTCGAGTTGATCCATGACACTCATACGAGCTTTGATCTTGAAAATGTAGAGGTATTTTTTGAACAGGAATGAGAAATTTATTATAGTACAAATTTGGGCTCTAATAACTTGTCATGTCTATTGTAATTCAATATTCATTCTGACAACCATGCCTTAGTGATTCATATACTTCTTTAAAGTCTTCATCCTTACCATATTGTTGAACATAAATTGAATGTACAATAGGACTTTGTTAAATGACAATAGAAGCATTCATTGGAGGTCTAGATAACATATCTACAACTTTGTTATGAATTCCTTTCTTATACTTAATAACTAAATGAAATTGTTGTAAAAATCCAATCCACATGAAATTCCTTGATTGTTGTAGTCTAGTTTGTGATTGAATATATTGTAGTGGTTGATGATCAATATGTATGATTGTTTATTTACCCATTAGGTAATGTTTCCACTTCTTTACACTTTGTACTAATGCATACAAATATTTGTCATAGGTAGGATAGTTGATTATTGTTTTAGAGAAGGTTTTAGAATGATATCATATTGGTTTTTTGTGTTGCATTAAGACTACCCCCATGGCATAACCACAAGAGGAGACAATTAGCAGCAAGGCATGAAGGCATAAGAAGCTCGGATTTTGGGGGTTCGATCCTCCCAACTTCCACCTATTTTTTTTATAAACAAAGAAGTAAAATGCCAATGGGCTGCCACATGGAAACCCCTGATAGGCCCACCTGTCACCATACCTTTCATGTCACCGCCACGTGTCCACCTATCGGGAATCCATATTACCAAACCTGTCCATGTGGCACCCTATGGTGATGTGACATGACATATGTATACTAACTATACCTTCCACGTGGAACCCTATGGGTGTGCCATGTGGCCCCCTTTTTGACCTTTTTACCATCAATTTTATCCTTTTGTCGAATTTTAAACACCACATATCTTTCACATCGGGGGGCCATTTCTCGTAAAACAAACATTGTCGAAAATATCTTAATGATATCTTCACATATATAATATTTAATTCACTGTTTGGAGACGTTAATTTTGACCTAACTTTTGAGATTCCCCTGGATCAAATAAATCCTTAGGAAGGGAATTCTAGGGAAAAAGACCATGCCTTTACCCCAAAAGAAACAAATGAAACATCGAAAGACACATACATTGTGTCAAAGCACCACACATGACTTTAAATTGGTATTCATTCTGATTTATATCTAGGTATTTTGTTCTTGGGGCCTTTGACATGTTCAATGGAGGAGACATAACCTCAAGTCCTAAACGAATCTTCTAGCCAAGCAAGGCTAAGAAGGACTCTACCAACAACACATGGGATATTTTGGGTATTTTTTCCTATGATTGATGTTTTTTTTCATTAGGTGCCTTTGAGAAATTCCTACATGTCCTAGGGTCTTGGGAATGACTTTCTAGGGAGGAATAACCATGACTTTTGCCCTATATTTGAGGCTTGTATATGCTAATATCAATTCATATCTTTGAGGCAAATTTAAAATTGAGAACCACCCTCTCTACATTCCATAATTTTTTTAAGTATTCAAAGTGTCATGGATAAGTCATTATTCGTTTGTTATATATGAATGTGTCATCCCTTCTACTAGCTATGATTGATTACTTGAAAATTTATAACTATATTCATTTCCATTTGTTTTCACACACTAGAGTGTATAAAATTTTAGAATTAAATTATTCAATGGTTTTTATATCTTAAAGTGTAATAAGTTTTTTTCTTAATATGTTTGTTTTTTTGTAACGTCCCTACTTGGAATTTTTGAGAAAATTACAAGTTGGTCAAATTCAACCTTAGCTAGTCTTTCTTGATTGGGTTCCAAACACCACCACACCTTTCCAATTTTTTTGTGGAAGGACCCTAAGAGATTTAAAAAATCCTAACAGACCTCATACACTTAATGGTTGAATCAGAAAACTCATTTTGACATGATATTTAAGTTTGCACAATTTGGCCAATTTCTAGCTTTAGACTAGTGAAACCCAAGTTGATCCAAATACACCCATTTGAATTAAAATTTTGTATGGAAGAGATTGAGGGATATTGGGAAATCCGAATCTATATTATTAATTCTCATACACTTTCCATATGCTTCTGCAATTTTATTTTCACCCTAGGGAAAGGAGGACAAAAACACTAGGAAAATTGATGTTAAAACCCCCAAGGGTAGATGACACTTTTGGCTCTCTAAATGTAGTACGACCCTCCAAAATTTTAAAAAATATTATGGGGATACATATCAGACATCGATTTATGTCAATATTCATGGTTATTAATATTTTAAAATTGGTTATAAGGTGCAACATCCATATGGTAACTTTCAATGAATTTGCTTAAGGGGAAATGGTATTAATAGCTCGATTTTGACTCATGCAAAGTAGATTGAATGGTTCATATAATGACATGAAATATAAATAAAATAAAAATATTTCAAATTTATTCTCCAATATCACTAAAAATCATATAAATTTCTTCATACAAATCTTATGTATAACTCTTTCAACATGGAATCCAAATACATGAAAACTAGTCATTCAAGACCATGAGAATGCAAGCCTTTCACACTGGAGTTTAATGGATTTTGAGATATAGAGAATATTTTCATGAAATGACAGAGTGATACATAATTTATGGATTCCCCATCATTATCAAACTCATATTAAAGTACTTAAAAAAATCTGATATGCAACTCTTTTAAATTGGAATCCAAATACATGAAACTAGTCATTCAAGAGAATGTGATTGCAAGCCTTTCACACTGGATTTTATTGGATTTAGAGATGCATATAATATGGTCATGAAAGTAAAAAGTCATAATAATTTATGGCTTCCCACCTATAGTTTTCTCCATTTTTATATATCGTTGGTAATTTATGACTTACCATTACCTCGTTTTTCTACATGACTTTGTCAACATTGTTGGGGTTTTTATGGTTTTAACTAATAAAAAATATTGTTGCAAAACTTGGCTACATGAGTATTAACCTTCTGTCATTCTCGCAGGCCTAAGAAATTTCTTTTTAGTTAATTTTGTAATACCCTAACCAATATAATCTTTATGGTTTTTATATAAAAATCCAAGGGTAATGACTTCCAGTGTGCCTTCTATGTGCAGGAAGAGTACTGGTGTATCCAAAACCCCATGATATTTTTTAAAGATTTTGTTGTGGTGGTTGTTGGCTTCCAAAATTAGGAAGAGTTCCTCCACTGAGATTTTTTTACCCTCATTATTGTTAACTCAATACTCCTTCAATGTACTCTATATCTAAGTGTTTATCTTTTTTCATTTGGATAAAATGTGGGTTGTGGCATCGTTGCGATTTGGATAAATACGTGTTCCTCCATCTAGGTATGTGAAATGCCCCTCCTTTTCATCCATGAGGTCTAGTATATAAATACCTCTATGCAAGGGTTTACAACTAGAAGAAAGATTCACGGCTTCTTAAGACTTGCTGAAACATTTAAATTAAGTTTTATGCACTGATGACATTTTAGTGTGTGTAAAAGAATGTTAGGGTTAAGACTCTGTGATAATGTTTAAATCCTAGATGAAATGTTTCTTTTCGATAATAAAACTTCGAATTTGAGGACTCTAGATTTGTAATATGAATGCTACTGTATAACTTTATAAGGGATTCTTTCTTTCCCTCTCGAATTTATTTATATTTGATAACATATACAATTTAGAAGTGTTTGAAGTTTGAATCATTTTAGTTGATGGTTCTTGTTTACTAGATTGTCGGTCTTGTTAGAGACTTGAATTAACATTTTAATCCAAAATATTGTATTCTTGTTGTACATTATTACTGTGTATGTGGAAATTTTATTTACCTTCTCGACTCAATTTATAACCAATAAACAATTGCTAGTTTGATTAAAAAAAATAGCCAGGGTTTTACAAGTGTTTCCCCTTAGCCTTATGGCATATTCATCGTTTAGTAGTATATGTATAATATTTATATACCATAAATCCTCTTGGATATTTTGATGCTTCCATACACTATTAATAGTTAATATAATATATCTATTATTAATTCTATTTAATTTATTGAAGTTACAATAAGGGTTTATCTAGCATGATAATGAACTTTGCATAAAATATTATTTTCGACTTCTATTAACTTTGTGTATAAATTAGTCTATAACAAAAAATAACAAAATAGAATTTTAAGAAGTTATTTGATTTATAAATATTTGTATATAAGAATGTAAATAATAAATTAGCATGATTTAATAATCAATTTCAGAGATGTAACTAACAAATCTAAAACATGGGATTAATAGAATGAAACTTGTCACCACTAATGGGGAATCAAAACTGAAGGTTGTCGTTCCTCCCAAAAAATCTTCCAGAACAACCAAGTTACTTTCTATGAAACCCTAAGTCTGTTTGTTGAACCACAAGGACAAATAATGGTCCCAAAGCTCTCTCTTTGCATAAGCTAGTACACATTCCCCTCTAGCATAAGCCTCCCACTCATTCGATGGGTCCAATTCTTATAGTATTTTTCCTAGGACTCGGTCATTTATGAGCCACTTGCTCATTATTACTCTGCAATGAATCTCGATCTGAATTTTAGGGAGGATGCATTTTGCATCACTTGATCTTTCATTCAACAGTTTTTCCACTTGGGCTTTTTCTTTTGACACTTGTCATTCCTCATTGTGGGCCAGAAAACACTCTACAACAACTACTTTAGTTTTGATTCTCGAAGTTTTTAATTATTAAATAATTAATAATTATTTTACATTTATTTTTACTTCACTTGGTCAAAATATCAAAAATAATAATTTAAAGTCTTTAAAAGAAATAAATATTAAGGTTATTAGGTGTGTTACATACACCTCCCCTTTAAATTTAGCATCATCCTCGGTGTTACCTTTTAAAATTATTCTAAATCATTTTGAAACAGAATTGGATATGCGTATCACATGTTTCTTTCCAATTCCCAAGTAGACTCTTCTGGACTAAGGTGCTTCCATTGCACCTTGACCTGTCTGATGGTGTGGTTCCATATTAAAAGTTCTCTCTTGTCGAGAATGTGTTCTGGTTCCACTTGAAATTATCCTTTTGGTTACACCTGAATAACATTCCAGTCAATCACAAGAGTAGCATCATGAACATGTTTCTTTAAAATAGAAACATAAAAAACATTATGTATTTTTATAGTAGGTGGTAATTCTAGGTGATAATATACCAGTGCAAGCTTTGCTAATATTTCGAAAGGTCCACAATACGCAGGGTTCCAATTTTTCATATTTTCTCAATCTTAGGGAAATTTTTATGGGGTTCACTTTCACCTAAACATGATCTCCTACCTGGAACTCTCTTGGAGTTCTTTTTAAATAAGCATAACATTTTTTCCTATCTTGAGATACCTTCAAATTATGGTGTGCCTATTTCACTGTTAGTTTCATACCTTTCAATGCTTCAAGACCTAGCATTAATCTATCAACTTGACTAGTAGAATAAATTGGAGTATTACATTTTCATCCATAAAGTATTTTAAATGGACTCAATTTAGTTGAAGTTTGATAATGATTATTTATTCAAACTCTACAAGATGTAAATATTCTTCCCATTTACCCGGTTTATCCATTACATATATTCTAAGAATATCCTCTAAAATATGATTTACCCTTTCAGTTTGACCATTGGTTTGAGGATGATATGCGGTACTGAAATTGAATTGCATATCTAAAACCTTAAATAAATATTTCCAAAAATTTCCCGTAAACTTTGCATCCCTATCTGAAATTAATACCTCAGGTACACCATACAATCTAAAAATTTTCTTCATAAAAATATCAGCAATATTAATATATTTCTAAGTAGACTTAAATAGAATAAAGTGGGCTTCTTTACTAAGCTTATCCACCACAACCATAATTGAGTCATTCTGTTTAACATTTTTAGGTAACCCTGTTATAAATCCATACTGATAATATCCCATTTCCATTCCAGAATAGGTAATGGATGTAACAATTCAGTTGGATGTTGATGTTTAACATTTACTTGCTGGCATTCAATACATCTATCTAAGTATTCTGCAACTTCATTTTTCATATTAGGCCAAAAGAAATATTTCCTTATGATGGTAATCATTTTATGAAATCTAGGATGTTTTGACTACGATATTTTATGTAATTAATTCATAACGATTAGTTCAATTTCTTCTGACTTAGGTATATACAATCTTCTTTTATGTAATAACAATCCTTTTCTGTTCAAATTGAATTTTGTTTTTACATGATTTACTTCATTTTCGGTTGTCTTCTCTTTCAATTTTTTATCATCTTTATCAAACTTTGTTACGTTTTCAATTTTATCCTCCAAACCTGTCTCATATCTACTACTTGCAATTACATATAACAAATTTGCAAGACAACTTAAAGCGTCTGCTACTTTATTTACTTTTCCTTTAATATGTTTTATCTCAAAGTCGTATTCACTTAAGACGGATAACCACCTAGCATGTTTGGCATTAAGGTTTTGTTGATTGAACAAATATTTTAAACTAATATTATTATACATTAATAAAACCTTCTTCCTATAATATAGTCTCGCCGCATCCTAAGAGCATGAATGATAGCATCTAACTCTAGATCATGAGTAACATAATTTTTTTCTTGTTCTTTAAGCTTCCTAGACTCATAAGATAAAACATAATTTTATTGAATTAATACCCCTCCTAAACCTTATTTGCATGTGCCCATACATATGAAAAAATATTTGTATGGATCAACAATTCTTAGGATAGGAGCTGTTGTTAATAAGTGTTTTAATTAATAAAACAAATCTTCAAATTTTTCATTCCAATCGAATTTCTTACCTTTCTTTTGTAATGAGTTTTCGATAATAGATAGTAATCCCCATGAAAGATCTTATATCAGTTACGTTTTTAGGAACATGCCATTCCATGATAGATTTATTTTTTCCAAGATCTACTGATATTCCTTTATTAGACACCAAATGTCCTAAATATTGTATTTTATCCTTAAAGAAATCACATTTGCTAAACTTAGAAAATAATTGTTGTTCTCTTAACACTTCTAAAACTATCTTTAAGTGTTTCTCATCTTCTTGTTTATTCTTAGAATATATTAACATGGCGTTGATAAAAATGACTACAAATTTATCTAAGTACTTACTTAGTATGTTGTTCATTAAACACATAAAGGTTTCCAGAGAATTTGTCAACCCAAAGGGCATTATGAAGAATTCATCATGAACATATCTAGTTCTGAATGTTGTTTTAAAAATATCTTCATCTTTAATATGTACTTGATTATATCCATATCTTAAGTCTATTTTAGAAAATATTCTTCTTCCTCGAAACTGATCAAATAGGTCATCAATATGAGGTAGAGGATATATGTTTTTAATTGTCATTTTATTTAGTTGTCTATAATCTATACATAACTATAAAGTACTGTAGTGGGTATTTATCCCCTACTACATGCAAAATCACCTACCTTAGATCAACCGGATCTAAGGGTAGAGTTCATGGTGCAAGGGATATCTCAACCTTGACTTACAACAAGCAATAACAAAATATTTTTACGATTTTATATTTTTTTCTCTAACTAATAAAACAAAAGAACAAGCATACCTTTAAATTGGGCCATTACAGTCATTTGAGGAAATGTTCCACCAACTCTCACAGTCTGGTTCTGATCCGATCTTCTTGACCAATGGTTTTCAAAGGGAAATGGATCAAGGAAAGTATGGAGAAATCTCACCATACACTATGGAATATGGAAAAAGTATGGGAATGGTTGAGGAATCAAAAGTTTCTGGAAAATGATGATGGACAAAAACTGTGAAAAGGTTCGAAAGTATTTTTGGCTAGACCTTCACAATGTATTTATAGAATGATCCAAGAATTTGATGGCCATTGTATTGGCCCATGGTATTTAATTGTGCATGGTATTTGTCCATGGTTTTTGACCCATTCTCATTTTAGATTTTTTGAGTCCTTTTTGTAGAGAGTAGGGTTATGTTGTAATAAATTCCCATCTTCCATGTATTTATGAGAGAAGGAATAATGATGTTTTGGATCAATTTCGTTGGAATGTAAGTGTGAAGGTCAAAATGGAGTAATTAATGGTGGGATTATGATGTATAATTATGGTTTGGAACATAGAGAGCTATGTGGACAATTTTGGTGTTAACATATTGCCCCCTGATGTGTGAGGGTAGGAGCTCATTGTATGGTTGACAGACATCATAGGATCAAGGGAGAAATGGTGAAAAGCATGGAGAAACTGAAGAGGAACGCGGAGGAGTGGAGTCTCCTCAATCAAATTGTAGTGGATTTTGGTTTGTATTACTTCTCAAAATTGGATGAGCTAAATGCAATCTCAAACATATATATAGACGAGGTGGGAATACCCAGGCTCATACTAATGTCTCAAAATAAAAATGGGGATCAAGGATCAAACAATGGGAGTTGATCAATACCTAGATACAACTGGTAATACAAGATGGTGGCCTCAGTACGAGGATGAATGCAAATATACATATGAAGAACTGGTACATATGAACAATGGCATTCTCTTGGAATGCAATATTACAATAATTGATGCTCTGTTTAAGTTGAAGGTGTACACAATTGTATGGACTCAATGACTAAGAGTGAGAATATCTGAGGTACAATAAATGACATCATATACTGGAGATATACATAAGCATGATACTAAGGAGCTTCTGAACATTGTCTCCAATGCAGCCTGGAAATCACAAAAGACATGAAACGGTATGGGTCCCATATAGACTCAATAATGTGCTAGAGTCTGGTGACAACTAGGGTCTTCAACCAAATAATGAAGGAAGCAATACCCTGTATGAATCTCAATGGTGCGATAATGTACCTGAAGTCGAGCATGTGAGACACAACCAACCCAAAAGTCACTAAGTACTCCTTTCAAGTGGTCCAAGGATTTCATCCATGAGGTGGATGAAACCAAGATAAATGGATCTCTGGGTCGATCCTCTGGAATAGATGTTTTGATGTCGACAGAGGGAGACCTGCAACTACCAAGGAAATGAGGTTTCCTTGATAGAAACGTGATGGGTATAACTAGACATATGGAAAAATAATAGGATGGATACATTGAATGGGGAACAAGGGAAAGGGAGTACAATGGACTCAAACTTCCTTTGTTTAGAGTATAATGCAGGGATGACCTAGAAACAAATGATACTAACTCATGGGGAGGGAATCATGGCTATTGAACCCAGAGATATGACTACAATGGGAGATACTTGAGGATGTAAATAGACAATTGATATCCAAGGGATCCAAGGGAGACTCATCACAAAGTACTCTGAACAAAGGTGACCCAATGGGGGAAATGTTTCTATAATGGGAGACTAAATGCAATATATGTGGGCACTAAAAGGAATCGTTTGGGAATTCTTCATAGTTTAAGGAGAACGAATAAGGGATATAATTATGCTCAGTATGATACTTTATCATGTATTTCTATTGAGCCCGAGCTGGTAAATGCTCGATGGTTTTTTCATGTTTAGAGAATATGAAAACATGAAGAAGACTTCAATGGGTCTCTTTTTTGTACAATAGTCTCCCAATCCTAGAAATGGATAAAAGTGTACAAAGAAGAATTCTCCCTTTTGAAAGGGGCAGAGAGACTTCTTTTCCATAGGTAGTCCAACCAGGTTGAACAAGGTTAAACCTATACTTACTGGATAGTCTTTCAAATACTTTTACAATCATGAATGAAACCAAGTTTTATCGAAGATATTTTCTTTATGAGAGGGCTGGAAAAGAGAATAAATACAACCCCTAAGTGATTTTTGTCGTAAGTTACGATCACAATGTCCAAAAAAGCATAAAATGATACACGAGGAATCGTTCCTAGATAGAAGGTGCTATGGTGTTACTTTTCTTTAATTAGTTCACGTAGTCTAAAAAAGGGGATAAACAAGGCCACATAGACGCCCTTTCAAATACTTTAACAAGCGTGAAAGGAAGAAAGCATGCTAAAAAATCTTTTCATTCTTTAAGGAGTCATAAAATAGCTTAACGGGCACTTCGTAATGGTCAGTCAAGCAAGGAGGAAGTGTTGGATGTACCCAAAGAGGTGATGGTGGTATCGGTTAACGGGGAGGAAAAATAACAGTGGAACACTGGTGGGGCCTCCTTACGATACGGTCAATGGTGGTAAAATAATGACAATTTTGTAGTATGAATGGAGTGGAGGGCTCATGAACATTCCAATACATAAGGGTTTTTATTTTACCAATGGAACACAAATCGAGGTGACAGGGGACCATGCGAGCCTCGTATGAGGTGGTGGTACAAGATCATAATCAAGGAGGGAGGCGGATTGGTGGGTCCTTTCTTGACCCGATAAATTTCTGCACAGTGGAGACAACTTCCTATCCTCATAGAGGACTATCCATTAAACACAAGAATGGACTACTAGGAGATCCAGAGATGCCTCGGCCTCCAAGGAAGGTCTAGGGACCTTATGGTACATATAGATGACCCTTTGTGGTTTTAGTCATATAAATTTTACTAGCATGATGGTAGATAGATCATGCATATGAGTGATATTGGTGACATACTATGTGCATGTGCAGACATGCGACCACACCCTCCAACGGGATACTAGCAACGCATGGGCGGGGTGGAGGGGTTAGATCCACCCGCTCATGGGAAGAGGAGGAAACAGAGTGCTATGTTAGACTCACCATGGCTATGTGGAAATTGAACCCAGGTGATAGATCAATTGCACTCACAAAATTACTAATCAAACATGCAAATTTACACACAAAGGAGACTGAAATTGGAGCATAACACTAATCTATATTGAATAAGTGTACAATAGAAAATATTGTGAAGTCATAGGCTGCTACAATAAATAATTACATGAGATATTCGAATGCATAAGGATGCCATTCGAAATAGTCAAAAGCAAGCTTACTAAATCTAGTCAAATCCCCCATAGGTGCATAAAGTAGTTTCCAAATCTACCTAGGAGCTCATGAATTGGAAAAGTAAAGTAGGCAAGCTAATAGGTGATGGAAAGAAAACTCATACATGCTTTTATTAGGAGAAAATAATGGAGGATGATGAGGAAAAAAAACAAGTCAACTGCACCTAGTCTTACTTTCCCTTTTGCCATAAAACTCAGTAAAGCAGACAATAAAGCAGAAAAAGCAGACATGCACTAGGGAGGATATGGAATAAAGTAGATATGCTAAATATGGATTCTAGGAGGTTTCCCAAGTGCTCCATGACTCGTTTTTAGCAAGTTTGACTTCTAGGACATGTGGAATACAACTTGCATAGAGTGGAATATTGGAAACTAGGCAAATAAGACAAAAATGGATTAATTAATGTCTAAGGCAGCTAACTATGGGTTGATTATTCTAACACTCCCCCTTAATCCTGACTTATGAGTAAATATCAGAAAACTATAGGGCCTAGCAACAAGGCTTAGTCACTCTTTACATACTGCATGTCCATTTAACCAAGGAAAGAGGCAAAAACCCAGTGGGAAAATCCTCCCTTAAACATGGACAGTAAAACAAAATTTGAAAATCTTGTCATCAATCATGCTTCACAACATGATCAGCAATCCCCAGCAGTGATTTGAGATTGTTGAATGTCTTCTCACAAAAAAATTTGGTGAAGATGTCAGCTACTTGTTCTGAAGATGCACAGAAGAGTAGGTGAATGGTGCCATCATGCACAAGCTATCTGATGTAGTGCATATGGATCTCAATGTGTTTGGTTCTCTGTCTCTGAACTGGATCATTGTAGATTTTAATGGTGCTTTGATTATCACAATAGATAATAGATGAGAACTCTGATTCAAATCCAGACTCACCAAGTAACCCTTGCAACCATAAACATTGAGTTGCTGCATTTACAACTCCTCTATACTCTGCTTCTGTAGATGAGAGTGCAATGGCATTCTGTTTCTTGCTTGACCAGCTGATTGGTCCTTCAGCAAGCATGAACACATATCCTGATGTTGACTTTAGATCTGTGTTGTCACCTGCCCAATCACTGTCAGTAAACCCAATTAAATCAAGATCATATTTAGCTTTGTAGAAGATCCCATGAGTTCTTGTTCCCTGAACAAAGTTAAGGATCCTTTTGGCTGCTCTCCAATGGATCTCATGAGGATGATCCATGTATATTGAAGCCACACTTACTACATAATAAAGATCATGTCAAGTGTGTGTAAGGTATAGCAAACACCCAACCAGTTGTCTATACAGTGTACTATCTACCATAAGAGAAGAACCTGCTTCTTCAAGGTTAACTCCTGAAAGGAAGGGAGTCTTGCTTGGCTTGCAATATTTCATGTTGAACTTGTTCAGAAAATACAAAGCATAATTGGACTGATGTAATTTTATTCCATGTTGGTATTGAGCAATTTTGAGACCCAAAAATTGGCTCAACAACCCCAAATCAGTCATAGAAAATGCATGGTTCACTGCATCCTTCAAGGAGGCAATTTATTTCTTTGATCTTCTTGTAATCAGAAGGTCATCCACATACAAGACAATAATCATCAAAGAACCATTAATCAGCTTAAAATAAACATTTTGATCAGACTTGCATCGAACAAAACTCAATGACATCAGAAAGCCATCAATCTTGGCATACCAAGCCCCGGGGGCTTGCTTAAGCCCATACAATGATTTCTTTAGCCTGCACACAAAATATAGATTAGTAACAAACCCTTGAGGCTGCTGCATGTAAATCTCTTCAATAATATCTCCATTCAGGAAAGCACACTTCACATCCATATGATGTACCTCCCACTGCTTTGAAGCTGCAATGGCTAAGGCTAGCCTGATAGAGTCCATCTTTTCCACTGGTGCAAAGGTCTCATTATAGTCAATACCATGTACCTATGAGTAGCCCTTGGCTACCAATATTGCCTTATATTTCAAATATTAACCATCAGCAGAAAACTTAGTTTTGAAAACCCACTTACATTGAACTAGCTTCCTCCTTGGGGGAAGATCAACCAACTCCCAAGTGTTGTTCTTCTGGAGTGAGCTGAATTCTTCTTTCATGGCTGCTTTCCATATTGGATCATGTGCTACATATTCATATGTATGTGGGTCTAATTCAACCATCAGATAGCATTTATCTGCAAACAAAGGGTCTTTCATGCTCAGGGCACTCTCAAACTAAGATCTAGTCCTCCTAGGATCACTAGGATTTCCAGCTAGTTCCCCAACTGCATGAATGGTATTTTCTTCCCATTTTGGTCTTGTAGGAATATTAGGATCTGTAATTAAATCATCATTATCAGACATATCAGAATCAGCAAACTCATTTGTCTATTCACTTACATTCAATGGTTTTGGTGGTGAAGAAGACTCTCCAACTTCAACTGCTGCTAAAGGCTCTTCTTGGAACTGAACACTCCTTTCAATGAAGGCTTTGTTTGTGCTCAAATTGATCATCTTGTACCCTTTTGAATATTCAAAGTACCCAACAAATATACACTCTTGGCTTTGGGGCTGCAAATCCTTCCTCTTTTCTGTTGGAATTCTAGCCCAAGCTCTTGAGCCAAAAATCCTAAAATGAGTCACATCTGGCTTGTTCCCACTCCATGCTTCGAAAGGAGTCATACCATCAATATGTTTATGAGGCACCCTATTCTAGATATAATATGCACATTTTATAACCTTGGCCCAAAACTTTTATGGCAAAGTCTTAGCCTCCAACATACAGGTTGCCATCTCTTTCAGGGATCTGTTCTTTTTCTCAGCAACACCATTTTGTTGTGGTGTGTAAGGGATTGAGTGATGCATCTGAATAACTGCATCTTCACAATATTGAATGAACTCATACTTGAAATACTCACCACCATTGTCAGATCTGAGGATCTTGAGTTTCCTCCCAGACTAGATTTCAACCAAAGCCTTAAAGACTTTGAAGAGGCCAAAAACTTCAGACTTATGCTTCAGGAAGTAAACCCAACAGTACCTGGAAAAGTCATCTATGCAAGTTAATGCATATTTGGCCTGAATCATTGACATATGAGGGAATGGACTAGAAACATCACTGTGGATCAACTCAAGAGGTGCACAGGTTCTCTCATGACTAGCTCTCTCAAATTTATGCTCTGGGTGTTTTCCTAGGACACAACCTTGACAGACTCCCTTTGAAAACTTAATCTTTGGTAACCCTATGACCATTTATTTTTCACTTAGATTAGAAAGATACTTATAGTTAACATGGCCAAATATTTCATGCCAAATCTTTCTTTCCTCATTATCATGAATCAGAAGAGCAAAGGGGTTTGAGTAGGGTAGAAAATGTGAAAACCAATATACCTTCGAAGTGTGATCTACAACTCCTTTTCCAATGACTTTACCACTTAAGATCTCCATGATCTCAACATCATCAGGGGAGAATATGACCTTATTTGGAGACCCTATGTGGGTCATATGATACACTGACAAGAGGTTAGAGGTAAGACCTGGAACATACAATACATTGCTGAACTTACCATGGTCAAGATCAATCCTTCCTTTGCCAAAACTATCAGTGAGAGAGTCATCTCCCAGCACTATTGGTGTACCTTTCGACATGTCAAGAGAGGAGAATGCCTCCTTGGTCGAAACCATATGTCTTGAAGCTCCAGTGTCTATGATGAAGCTAGGTGAGCTTGATGTGCCAACAACCAATGCATGAATTGTCTCTCTGTCTTCTGAATTTGATCATCCTTCCCTCTTCTTTGAGCTATCAGGAAGGGAGATGTTATTATTCTCTAGGAGTTGGGTCAGCATGTCAATTTGCACTTGCTCATTTCTCCTTTGTTCTTCTTCTTCTGGAAGTTCTTCTTGGAGCCTTGGGGCTCCTCCTGAGACTTGTTCTTGTCTCTCTTCTACTCAGGTGGCTTCTTAGCTTTCTTATTTCCTTTTGAATCCACCCTCAAATATCCAGCAACCAGAACTTGGTCTTTGGAAGGTTTGATGGTGCCCATCATCACCAGTTTATCGTGTTCTTGTGTGAGGGATTCAATGAACTCTGCAAGCTTAGGCTTCTTCCAGGCTCAAGCTGTCAACTTGGTGGCATGGAAGGTTGAAAAAAACACTGAATCATTAGGGCCAAGCTTCGAGAGTGTTGCCAAAACTAGTTTCTCCTCCTTCTTTTCAATTCCACACTGTTTTAGCTACAAAACAAGGGCTTTAAACTTGGAAAAGTAGAGTTGCAGGGGTTCGAAGCTGCTGGAACTCAAGGAGATCAATTCAATCTTGATTTGATGTCCTCTCATCTCATCTATCTTACCAAAAATATCTACAATATTCTCCCATACTTCATTTGGTGATGTCAATCCATCAAGATGGAAGAGGAGGTCTCTGGATATGCTCAGACACAAGAGACCATAAGCCTCATCCCTCCTGTTGTTCCATTTAATTTTCTCTGTAGCTACATTGGGATATACTTTAGTTTCCATAGCCACCCTATAGTGACCTTTCGCTCTCAACAGTATCTCCATCTCTGCTTTCCATTTAAAGAAATTAAATGGAGTCAAGATGATCTTCTGAGATTGATCCATAGCTCAGAAATTGTCCATTCAGTCAGTAGAATAGCTCCCAGTCAAGATGTCAAACCTACAATAGCAATATGGAAGGAGAGAAATTGATCTACAAAGGCTCTGATACCATGTGGAAATTGAACCCAGGCAATAGATCAATTGCACTCACAAAATTACTAATCAAACATGCAAATTTACACACAAAGGAGACTGAAATTGGAGCATAACACTAATCTATATTGAATAAGTGTACAATAGCCAACCTTGTGAATTCATAGGCTACTACAATAAATAATTACATGAGATATTTGAATGCATAAGGATTCCATTCGAAATAGTCAAAAGCAGGCTTACTAAATCTAGTCAAATCCCCCATAGGTGCATAAAGCAGTTTCCAAATCTGCCTAGGAGCTCACAAATTGGCAAAGTCAAGTAGGCAAGCTAATAGGTGATGGAAAGACAACTCATACATGCTTTTATTAGGAGAAAATAATGGAGGATTATGAGGGCAGAAAACAAGTCAACTACACCTAGTCTTACTTTCCCTTTTGCCATAAAACTCAGTAAAGCCGACAATAAAGCAGAAAAGGTAGGCATGCGCTAGGGAGGATATGGAATAAAGTAGATATGCTAAATATGGATTCCAGGAGGTTTCCCAAGCACTCCATGACTCAGTTTTAGCAAGTTTGACTTCTAGGACATGTGGAAGACAACTTGCATAAAGTGGAATATTGGAAACTAGGCAAATAAGACAAAAATGGATTAATTAATGTCTAAGGTAGCTAAATATGGGTTGATTGTTCTAACAGGCTAGACATCAAGTGGCTATTGGAGGGGGTCACTGATGATGGGTGGCAGTACCTAGACAACGATACGATTGTCGTATGCTACAGATTTCCTCGAGAGTGAATCTCTCTGATGAGGAGGACATAGAGTCATAGGAGGATGACTTGGAATAGAAGCTTCTAATGATGCCTTGAATGCATTTAAGCATGGGGAATTTTGTATGATATGTATGATCGGATGAGAAATCCTGTGGAGATTCTCTTTTTTGTACTTAATATGACATTATGATATGAATGCATGTAGATGAATATTTTTGTATTTTTTATGTGTTTTATGAGTCTCTTTTGATGATGATGACTATGCCTATATGATGTATATGAAATATGTATGCATGAATATATGATGATGCATGATGTTGTTTGTTTCCTTTATGTGACTATTGATGTCCCACTCTAGAACATCATTAGCCATTTGGTCCTCTACACTATTGATATTTCTGGGAACATGCATGAATGAAATGGATTCGAAATGTCTAACCAAGTGTCTAGTGTGGAAGAAATTTATAAAAAGGAAGGGATCACATACCCAGTAGTAGTTATTCAACTGGGAGACAAGCAAGGGGGACCCTAAGAAGGCATCAAGGTGATGAATACCCTAGTGAAGGTAAGTGGTCAGGAGACCAACAACACTGTTATATTCATCCTGGTTGTTGGTAGTAATACCAACATACATTCCTTCAATATGAATCAACTCATGCAACAATGACTAAATGACACACACAACCGAGGTGAGACTAGGATACCATCTATTTGCACCGTCAATGAAACCAACATAGGAGTGAAAGGTAGGATCCATCTGGGGCAACCAAGGAAACAAATTTTGAGACTCATGGTAAAAATGATGAAAAATAAGAAAGAAAAATTATGATGCAAGGATATGCAAGTTAGTCAGCTTAGGAATAGAACCTCTTAATGTAGATCCCATTACAGGGATTCTTCAAGAGGTGATCATTGGAGGCAACGAGGAGATATTCCCCCTTGCCAAGACATCAATGGATGACATAAGGGCTATACCACATGGATTCAAGCTTCCATTTTCCAGTATTATCATGAACTTGATCATAGGAGAGGATGAGGTCCCCCTCGTTAAAGGTGTGTGGGTGGATGTGGGAGTCATAATGGGACTACCACCAAGTCTTAGATGCTTCAATCATTTGGAGAGTAGTGTGACGGTACTCATTGGTTTGTTCAAGCATAAGTAGGCATTTTTCCAACGATAAACTATTAGGTAGAAGCTCGAATACAAGGTGGAGTGATGTAATTTGGAATTCAATGGGAAGAATCAACTCCACACCGTGGACTAAATAAAATGGAGTAAAACCATTAGAAGTTTTAGTTGGTGTACTGTAGGCCTAGAGGGCGGAAAATAGCAAGTGGTGTCAGTTGGTCTTTTGTTTTTCCACCATTCTTTGGAGTATGGTTTTGAGGATCTTGTTGAAATCCTCAAATTGGCCATTTCCCTGAGGGTAATAAGCAGAGTAATATTGGTGTTCAAATTTCAACATAGCGGAGAGCTATGTCCAAACAGCATCCTCAGAGTGAGAACTGTCATTTTAGACCAGCTGGAGGGGGACACTGAAACGAGTGATAACATGGTTGAAAAATAAAAGTGTTATAGTTTCAACATTACAATTGAAGGTTTGCATGGTTTCAACCCACTTGGTGAAGTAATCAATGGCTACAATGATGTATTTATGGCTACCAGTCGAAGGAGGGTTACATGTTATGAAGTCAATGGCCCATTTTCAGAAGGGACCAGCTGTGATGACAGGATGTAGCGGTGCAGGAAGTGCCCTTTCCTTTGGGGGAAAGAGTTGGAAACTACGACAGTGTTTAACTACATGAATACAATCGATAAAGATGGTAGGACAAAAATAGCCAGCATGGAGAATCTATTGAGAGGTATCCAAACAGGAGAGGTGGCCACCACTGTGACAGTCATTTTAGACTTGTTCATCTTCATCATGTGTGAGGCAATGGAGCAATATGGTTTCCACACTACGAGGGTACAAGACATCGCTAATAAATATATATCGAGTAGCTTGGTGTCAGATGCGATGACGATATTCACGGTTTAAATGGGCCCTAATTTGTGTGTACACAAGTAAAGGAGGATGCCCCCATACCATGGTTCCTCTATAGAAATGGTGAACACTAGAATTCATCATGGAGAGTGATTGTGATAGGAGGCGATGTAGACAACGATGGGAATTTTTCCATCAAGGAAGCTAATTCCAAAGCTTTACTACTTTTGGGTGTGACAAGTTCCAAGTCATACTCTTGGAGAATGAAAAATCCACCTAGAGGCACGACCATGGAAAAGGAGTTGAATTAAGAGATAACAAATGGGGTTGGAATTGACCACAACTCAAGTTTGGCTCATGAGAATGTAGTAACGTAGCTTTTGCACCGAAAATATGATGGAAAGGGCCATTTTCTCTTCGTGGGAGTAACGTAATGGAGGTACATAAAGTTTCTAAATCACATAATAGATCATGTTCTCTTGACGAGCATCGTATTCTTGGACTAAGACTCCAACAATGACATTTTCAGATGCTGATGCATAGAGGATAAAATTCTTGGTGAAGTTGGGAGGATGCAACAATGGAATGAAAGTCATATCTTGTTTTAATGCATGGAAAGAGGATTGTGCTTTCTCATCCCATACAAAAGGAATGTTGGTACGGAGAAAGCATAATAATTCATGGACTTTTGTTGCATAATCCAGAATAAACCAACAAAGGAAACATGCCTTGGCTTGAATGATGTGCAATTGGTGCAGAGTACATGGAGGGGAAGATTTAAGATGGCTTGAACCTTTAAAGGATCCACATTAACACCTTTCTAGGACAAGATGAATCCTAATAAGTGACCATATGGGACATAAAAGAAACACTTTAGGGGGTTTAAGTGGACATTATATTCACAACATTGAAGGAATACTTGTCGTAATTCATCCAAATGTTGAGAATGCTTCTGCGATTAAGCCATGAGTTTGTCTAAATAAATGGGGATAATGGGAACAAGGTTGTGTAAGAAAAAGGTCATGGATCACTAAAAATTGGCTCTAGAATTTTTAAGGCCAAACGACATGACACGATACGTAAAAGTTCCCCATGGGCTAGTAAAATAGGATTTGTACTGATCTTGTTTGCAGATCTAGATTTGTTTATAACAAAAAAATGTCCATGAAGGAAAATACTTCATGACCGGCACATGCATCTATAATTTGACCGATAAACAGAGTGGGAAAGTTGTCTTTGGGACAAGGAAAATTCAAATCATGGAATTCAACACACATGGATAGTTCCTTATTTTTCATTAATGGGAACAAGATCGGAAGCCCAAGTGGTATAGGCAATGGGGTATATAAATCCTGCTTTGCTCAGTTTTTTGATCTTAGCTTTGATGACAGGGTCCTTTGATGGGTGAATGAGTCATTTATTTTAGTGAAAGGGGGAAACAATAGGCCATGTGTCTATGTAATGTTCAATGATAGATGGATCAAGCCCAGGCATCTAAATATAGGACCAAGCAAAAATATCATGAAATTCCTAAAAAAACGTTTTGTAGGTAGTGACTTCCTATGGGGAGCATGAAGAACCAAGCGTAATATATTCGATTATCCCGTGTTTCACTGAGATATTGAATTTAATGGGTGGTGATATATTGGCCATGTTACCTTCTTCAAAGGCATAAGGTTTTGGGATTCAGTATTTAAACCAATAGACACTTCCGTGTATGAAGTCTTTCACTTCAACAGAGAATTGACATGATGATGAGGAAGGTTTATCAGGGATGAGGAAGGAGAAATGGTGCATATCACCCCAAGGATATTCAGGAGTCGAAAGAGCTTCAAGGATATATTCATCATTGTGAAACTAGCACCTGGATAGATCAGAGGCATCTTCCATAGATGAGGAGGAGGGAGGACTACTGAAAGTAGAGATCGTATAAATGGTATTATTGGTGTCTGAGGAAGAGGTTGTAGGGTGGATCACCTCAAGGACGGTGATTTTGGACTCATGTGAGTGCTTGCAAAGGTCATTGAGGAGAGACCAGTACTCAGGAAAGTTTGGGAAATGATGGGAATAATGACTGTATAAGCCACAAAATACACATGATTGGTTTGTTCATAGTGATTTGTTTTAATTGCAGGTATGGTTGGTATGTTGAAAAATGGAGTTTCATCGATATTGACTACTATGTGCATGTGGGTGCGAAGGAATGGAAAATAGGGATAGTTTTGTATTGCATGGTCGAGGACATCACATAAAGCACAAGTAGGAGGTTGACGTAGTTCTGTCAAGGCTATTGGTGCCTTTCCCCTAGTCTTCATGGGAGGAGGAGGAAAGGAGTAGATGCAGAAGCGGTCGATTGTGTACCAGGAGGTGGGTGTGACACCATCTCTATAGGCTAGACTAGTGTCAGCATGATTTATGGTGTTGGTGTGGTCATGGGTGGATCAAGATAGCACCACTAGTACATATGGCTCAAACGTTACACGAAATATTGCCACGAATAAGTTAAAATGGTATTTTTCATGGAAAAATTGCTAAATATTTTGAAAAGAAATTGTTTTGTCCCCCGATCATCGTCGCTACTGCGAAGTAAATGATGGTTTGTCTCCATAGCGATGAAAATTTTTCTTTATTGCAATGAAGACAGATGTTCGTCACTATAGCGATGGAACGATAAACACTTGCAAATCAACAATCATCATAGTAATGATCATTGACTTTTTCTTATTGTTGAAATTTAATCATTGTGCATTTTCATTGAGAGAGAAACATATAAATGATATAAAAGAGGTCATTTAGAAAATACGGTTTTCAACTGGGTTGGCGTCAATAATACAAAATATCTTAATGAAAAAAGGTGATTTTGGTGTGTTAAAACTCATGACTGGCATACATTCATTAAGGTAATTATTTACGTATATAATTTCCATTTTGTACATCTTTTTTAGTAATTGTTTTCTCTTATTTGGAAATTAAATAAATAATGATTTTCTTTTTGTTACAGTATGTTCTACCTCTATCTCTCCCACATAGCTTTGATGACGACATAAAACAAGTTATATATGATCTTGGTAAATACATGAGGTAAGTAACAATTTATATGCATGATATGTGTTTTCACTTTGTTGCATATCTTATCGACATTATTTTGTTTCACAAATTGGAACTTTATTATATATGCCTCTTGTTGATCACTGTTATTTTCTTGCTTCATTTGTACGCGGATTTCATCTAAAGAAATCCATAAAGAATATTAGGTATTGTAAGAGAGAAATTCCTCGTCTAATGTGTGAAATGCAGAAGTATTTACCTCCAAGATTTTTCAATGCACAAGAGCATTATCTCATACACCAAGTTGAGGATATTTAATTATGTGGACCTGTACACACAATATCAATGTGGATGGTGGAAAGGAATTTGAAGTCATTGAGGAATTTTGTTAGACAAAGAGCACGCCCTGAGGGTTTTATTTTGCAGAACTATATGGTATATCAATCCATGGTGTACATTAGTTAGTATGTTCCAAATTTAGCAAAAAATATCAATCTTCCTCGCATTTGGCATGTCAACTCCATCAACAAATTTGAAGGGGAGGTCCTATTGGGGAAAGGTAGAACAAGGAAAATGAAAGGTAATTCAATGGTGTAAATTTAATTTATTATACAATTAATTTTTTCAATTTCATATATATCTTACTCATGTCATTTTATTATTCCATTAGTAGTTTAAGGTAAACTTAATTGCCTTTAATTATAGCTAATTTACAATTCTTAATTGTTATTTTCCATATAGTTGGTTGTGTGGGGGATGAATTATATTTATACATTAAAAACAATCTTTATTAGATGGAGGAATGGATAGAATGATGTAGATAATTCTATGGTACCTTATCATGGGAAGGGGTGAGTAAATTGTTAAAATAGTGCATCGTCATCGAGAAGAATATCCCGATGAACTTACACAAAGGGAAATTGATTTAGCATGTGGTTTAAAAGATAAAAAGGAAAGTATATTTTATACCCTCATCATTTTTTTGTTGTTTCCCATTATATAAATGTATTTTTTAATTTAATGAGTCGGGCATGATGCAGTTGATACACCACAAGGCTATGTGGTCCAATGGTCATCAATTTTGCATCAAAAAGTTGGATGACAAGAAGAAAAAATTTGATTGTGGGATAACTGCAGTTTTTCAAGTCACTAATGTTTCCTCTAGAAGTGACAAGCATCTAGAAGTATTGAAAAATAGGTACTGTGTTTATTTGGAAGATATAATTGAGTGTGACTTTAAGTCCTTTAAAATGGTACTGTTTGAGGTCAAATGGTACATGATACAAATTCATGAACTTGATCTTGAAATAACTGCTATTGAGCATGCCAACAAATTTACCATGGTTAATACAAGGGCACTTGAATTGGTACATAGCCTTATGTTCTTCCAAGTCAATGTGAGCAGGTATTTTACTTAGAGGTTCCATGTAAAGCACGTTGGTAGTACATTGTTATATATGATCCAAGAGTTAGACTAGTCAAGTATAATCAATAGGAAGAAGACAATGTTGAAGAAGAAGGTGATGCATATCAAGAGAAGTTGGTCGCAGCAGATGTGTTTGATCAAGAATCCAATGAAAAAGTTGATCGGTATCCAAATAATGTAGCAGATGATTTTGTACTCGGTGATGATATTGATTGATGAATTTATGATCATCAATGGTATCATAATCATCATCATCATCATCACCATCACCATCATCACCATATTCATCATTTTCATCACCGACATCATAATCAACCTCATCATCGTCATCGTCATCAATGTTATCATCATCATCATCATCATGTTCATACTCATTATAATAATAACAATCATCATCATCATGGTCATCCTCATTAGAATAATCGCAACCATCATCATCTTCATGTTCATACTCATTAGAATAATAGAAATCATCATCATCATGGTCATACTCATTAGAATAATCACAACCATCATCATCTTCATCTTTATGATCATCAATGGTATCATGATAATCGTTGTCATCATCATCATAATCATCATCATCACCATCATCACAATCGTCATCATCATCATCATCGAAATCATCGACATCATAATCAACCTCATAATCAACCTCATCCTCATCCTCAGCCTCATCATCGTCAATGTTAAATTCATCGTCGTCATAATCATCATCAATGTTATCATATTCATCATCATCATCATCATCATCATCACCATCATCACCATCTTCATCATCGACATCAAAATCAATCTCATCCTCATCCTCATCATCGTCAATGTTGTAATCATCATCCTCGTCAATGATATCATCGTCATCATTATCATCAATGTTATCATCTTCATCATCATCATCATCATGTTCATTCTAATTATAATAATTGCAAGCATCATCATCTTCATCTTTATGATCATCAATGGTATCACAATCATCATCATCATTGTCATAATAATCATCGCTACCATCATCACCATATTCATCATCATCATCAACGACATCAGAATCAACCTCATCCTCACCCTCAGGCTCATCATCATCAATGTTATAATCATCATCGTCATCAATGTTATCATCGCCATCATCATCATCAATGTTATCATATTGATCATCATGTTCATACTCATTAGAATAATAGAAATCATCATCATCATGGTCATCCTCATTAGAATAATTGCAACCATCATCATATTCATGTTCATACTCATTAGAATAATAGCAATCATCATCCTCATTAGAATAATCATAGCCATCATCATCTTCATCTTTATGATCATCAATGGTATCATAATCATCATCGTCATCATCATCATCATCATCATCACCATCATCACCATCGTCATCATCGTCATCATCGACATCATAATCAACCTCATCCTCATCCTCAGTGTCATCACCCTCAATGTTATAATCATCAATGATAGCATCATCATCATCGTCATCATCAATGTTACCATCTTCAACATCATGATCGTCATGTTCATACAAATCATCATCATCATGTTCATCCTCATTATAATAATCACAACCATCATCAACTTCATCTTTATGGTCATCAATGCTATCATCATCATCATCACCACCACCACCACCACCACCACCATCACCACCATCTTCATCATCTTCATCATGACATCAAAATCAACCTCGTCCTCATCCTCAGCCTCATTGTGGTCAATGTTATAATCATCATCATCATCATTGTCATCAATGTTATCATCTTCGTCATCATGACCATGATGTTCATACTCATTAGAATAATATCAATCATCATCATCATATTCATCCTCATTATAATAATAGCAACCATCATCATATTCATATTTATGATCATCAATGTCATCATCATCATCGTCATCATCACCACCATCACTATATTCATCATCGACATCATCGACATCATAATCAACCTCATCCTCGTCATTGTCAATGTTATAGTCATCATCATCATCATCATCATCGATGTTGTCATATTCATCATCATGATCATCATGTTCATACTTATTAGAATAATAGCACTCATCATCATCATGCTCATCCTCATTAGAATAATCACAACCATCATCATCTTCATGTTCATAATAATTAGAATAATAGAAATCATCATCATCATGGTCATCCTCATTAGAATAATCACGGCCATCATTAACTTCATATTTATGATCAACAATGGTATCATAATCATCATCGTCATTATCATCATCATCATCATCATTACCATCATCACCATCTTCATCATCGTCATCAACACATCATCGAAATCATAATCAACCTCATCATCATCAATGTTATAATAATCATCATCATCAACGATATCATCATCATCATCATCATCAATGTTATCATCTTCATCATCATGATCATCATGTTCATACTCATTAGAATAATAACAATCATCATCATCATGTTCATCCTCATTGTAATAATTGCAACCATCATCATCATCATCATCATCACCATCTTCATCATCGTCATCATCGACATCAAAATCAACCTCATGCTCATCCTCAGTCTCATCATTGTCAATGCTATAATCATCAATGATATCATCATCATCATCATCATCATCATCATCAATGTTATCATCTTCATCATCATGACCATCATGTTCATACTCATTAGAATAACAGCAATCATCATCATGTTCATCCTCATTATAAAAATCGAAACCATCATCGTCTTCATCTTTATGATCATCAATGCTATCATAATCATAATCATCATCATCATCATCATCATCACCATCACCATCTTCATCATCGACATCATAATCAACCTCATCCTCATCCTCAGCCTCATCAACGTCAATGTTATAATCATCATTGTCATCAATGTTATCATCATCATCATCACCATCAATGTTATCATATTTATCATCATGATCATCATGTTCATACTCATTAGAATAATACTAATCATCATCATCATGCTCATCCTGATTATAATAATCACAACCATCATCATCTTCATTTTTATGATCATCAATGGTATCATAATCATCATCGTCATCATCATCATCATCACCATCTTGAGAATCATCACCATTGACATCATCGACATCATAATCAACCTCATCCTCATCCTCGGCCTCATCATCGTCAATGTTATCATCATCATCATCGCCATCAATGTTGTCATCTTCATCATCATGATCATCATGTTCATACTCATTAGAATAATAGCAATCTTCATCATCATGTTCATCCTAGCGATGATTTGTCATGGAAAAAATGTTCACATGTATTAATAATAGATGAGAACGATGACATAATTGATATGGAAAGATATCATAAGAACTATGTTCATCGTGTACTATCTTTGTTTATGTGTGCATTAACACATGTAATCCATGATTTGTAACCACCCACTCTACGATATATTGAATAAGCCTAATTATTTAAAAAAAATGGTTTCTATGTTAGAAGACATTTTAAAAATAATAACAAGACAAGAACAATTTCCTATTTATCAAGATTGTAATTAATTGAATTTTACACATTTTCAGGATTTAAAGATTTGTAAGAAATATATTGTATTATACAATGAATTCCATCTAACATTATTACTTACTTATGCTTGTCTCAAGTCTTATTGATAGTGGACTTTATTTAGCATCCTCTGTGTGTCAAACTTCGAAATGGTCACCATGTTACACTCATATGACAATTGTTTTTCAAGAAAGGGTCTATCGATGATGATGATGTTCTATATGATGACGATGATGGCCATAAAGACAATGATCATGATAATCGTGCTGACTACGGTGACAACGATAATTTCTCTATCAACATCATCATCATCATCATCACCATCGTCACTAACGATGATGATAATGTCGATGGTGTTGTTTATGACGATGATGACGATGACGACAATGATGATGGTGTTGTTTATGACTATGGTGATGATCATTGACGATGAGAATGACAATGCTTATGATGATGATGATGTTCTTGATGATGATGATGATGATGATGATGATAATGATGACAATGATCATCATCATCATCATCATCATGAAAATGATTATCATGATGATGATGATGATCAAGATGGTGGTGATGGTGATTATGATGATTATCAATATGGTGGTGATGGTGATGATGATGATTACCATAAGTATTGATGTCGTCAGTTTCTTCTACCTTTCCATCAGTGTTTCTAGAATAAGTCCCTGGATTTATCCTCTCCCGAAGGGGTGTAGTGGAATTATTGGATTCAAGGAAAGGTAATAAATCACATTAAAAAAAATTAACATTAAAATAATAAAAAACATTAAAATATTATTAATAATTAAAAAATTAATAAACATTAAAAATAATAAATAGAAATAATAAACAAAACAAAAAATAAACATTAAAAAACAACAAACACTTAAAACTATCCATCTTACCTTCCCCTTGTCACGACAACAAAATTTTACATCTTTCACTTACCTCACCCACAAACTACGCCCGAGGTCGCAGAGGAGTTTCCAAGATTGCAGAGGAGATTTTCCGATTACCTCACCCATGAACTAGGCCCGAGGTCGTAGAGGAGGTTTTTCACCACCTCTTTCACCCACGCGGTCAGTAACTTAGGAATCGACCAAGTGGAACTGGGAATACTGGCAGCTGGGACCATCCATATGACTATTTACCCAATGGAATATAGGGCTAACAATGACCCATTGGATCTCTTGCCACACGAACTAGAAGAACCATCGATGTTACCACTAGCAGTAAGACCCCTAGATGCGGGTCTTGGGGGAAGTCCTGTTTATCTTTTTCCTCAAAGGTTTCCTAAAGAAAGAGGTTCTACACTATCTATGGATGCCACAATCATTCACACAAAACCCTTCTTAGACCCTCTTTGGAACCCTAGTTCATCTGTAGAACAATTTTTGTACAACGATTTGGAGTTGTTGGAATCGGGATGGTTGGGATCTCATCCAACTCCACCTGCCCTACCTCCCTTATCTGCCTCAAAAGAAGGGTACGATTTTATCCCAGAGGGTTTCATTGCTTATTTTTTGTAGCCGAAGGATTTTCCAGGGACACCACCTAATTCTGGATCTGACAAAAGAGAGAAAGAGGCACAAGCGGAAATCCAAGCCGACAGCAGGGGTTTATCAAAGAGCCCTAGCAAAAAATGCAATAACAAGTTCCTCTCCTCAACCAGTGGGCCTCTTAATCTCATATGTGGTGTCAAAATGTCGATAGATGACGTTGGGCCTATGGTGGACTCTGCTCTAGTGGGAAAAATTCATGGGAAAGCCCTAGCTTGGAGGATATGGAAAATTTGGTTCAATAAGAATTGGTTAATTGTTCTCACTTATGAAGTAGAAACAGATGCCTTTAGAAAGGAGTGGTTTTTATTTTGATTCAATTGTGCAAGTGATGCTGAAAAAATTCTTGTGAAACAGTGGAGTTATGGATCTTTTCCTATTCTGTTAAAAAAAATGGACTCCTCTCTTTGATGCAGATAGTGAGAGACTGGACACTATGCTGGTGTGGGTGCATCTTCTAGGACTCCCTTGGGAATTTTGAAACCTGAACTTGCTTCGCGATTTGGGGAGTGCGCTCGGAGTCTTTCTAGAGGCTAATGTTTCTTTTCTAAAGATAAGAAGGAAAAATGTAGCACAAATACTTGCATCTTTAAACATTCGAACAGATCTCCGAGAACACATTAATCTTATCTGGGTTGACTTTGTTAGGAAGCAAATTCTGGACTATGAAGGGATCCCATTTAGATTTCACTATTTCCATGCAACAGGGCATATAGAAAAAACTTGTCACTTGGGGTTTTCAAAAGCCCCAACACAAAGAATATGGCTCCCAAGGGAGGCTGTGGCTTTGAGCACTGAAATATATCTCAAGGGATGCATGAAGAAGCTCCTCCTCTCTAGGCCATTGATCGACAACAATCTCTTGAGGAAAATGTTCATCAAGCAATTTTCATAGATCAAGTGGAAGACACTTTTCGACAATAGGATCAGTCGATCTTCAAAGGTAATCCTATGGACCCTGCTTTGAATCTGAAGTTGAACAATTTACATTTGAATGATTCTCCATTTGCTGTTACAAAATATATTTTGTCACTGTTGATTAGTTTCTTGATAAACAAAAACCATAGATTCAAATTGTTCATGCATAATAACTGCCGAACCACATTTTACTGCCTGCGCTTTGCTTGAAATGCTCATGAACTATATCAATACAGGTTACAATTTGAAACACCCGAATAAAATCTAACCCCTGTCGATTATAGATAGATTACAATTCTATGAATTCATGAAATAATTTGACTCAATGTAAACACAAACTCAATACAATAATTTCTTTGTTCACTTGTACCATTCAATTAACTTCTAGAGCTTGAACTTGAAATAAAATTGATCTTAACAAAGTACAGACCCATACACTGTCACTTCTTCTAAAATAAAAAGTAGTTTTGATCTTTTCCTTTGATCAATATATTACCTCTCTCTCAGGATATACAAGCCTCCAAGCTCTCCAAGCGTCTCGAGCTTTTCTATGTTTTTATGAGCTATCTGATGTCGACATGGATGGCCAACAATAACGTCTTCAACTCCATCGACAGAATCACTATAGGCTGATAATGGACCATTCACGTAGTATAAGACATTCAAACATAATAATGAGTATTTTAATGAAATCTCAATACTGTAATAGATTCATTTATCTTCCATAAATGGATAATACACACTCAAAAATAGAAAATACAACCATTTCGCAATTTTTTTGGTTTCTATTGATTCACAAAGACAATCCAGTCCACATTATGCGCAATGTATTCTAACCTCTAATCATCAAATTTACAAGCCTAAATAGACAGAGCATAGCTCTCTTCCTCAAATGAGGGTAACAAACAACGAAGAATAGCTTGTGATTAGGTCTCAAACAATTAAAATATAAAACTGGAATCCAATTTAATCTAACCTACAATCTAGATTTCAGGAACCAGCTCCTATAGTAAACCAAAAATGATTCGAATGCTTCTTTTTTTCCTTTTCTAGCTGCAAAGATGCCCCTGCATCAGGCTCCCAGGGTTAAAATGCTTATGAATCCTTATTCATAAGTTCTTCAATGGAGTAACCCTTCTTCTTAATCTCTGCTACATTCATCCAGGTATCATCTTCTTCAGGGTGCTCTTTCTACTTGACCAAGTAATCTAGGTATTCTCTACCTCTAGTCTTATTAGCTAATCTGGTGTCTAAGATCCTTTCAGCCTCCAAAGTCTTTTCCATTGGCATATTCTTTTTCCACTTCACCTCCTTATTCATACATGGTTCTATATTATTTGTAACTTTTTCTGTTCAATCCTTTTCATAAGTCTATAAGTCAGATATATTAAATATAGGAGATATACCAATCCCATCTAGTAGTTGCAATTGATATGCATTAGCTAGAAACTTCCTAAGAATTTTGCAGGGTCCTGTGTTTTTGAATTTCAACTTTTTATATTCACCTTTTGGGAATATTTCCTTCCTTAGGTAAGGTAAGACTAGATTACCTACCTCATAGTTGACCTCTCTTTTCCTCAAATCCACTCTAGGCTTACACTTCTGATTGTTCACTTGTAATTGTTTCTTGACCTGTTCATGTAGCTTGGTGATGGATGTAGGAAATTATTCACCTTCAGCACTCCTTCCTTTGAATCTCCCTAAATCTCTTAGCTCATATACACCCCTAGGATGCATTCCATACAGAATTTGGAAAGGACTTAGTCATGTGCTTCGATTGGGTGAATCATTGTATGCAAACTCAGCTTGAGCTAGCACATGATCCCATTGTCTTGGTTTCTCACTAGTTAGGCTTCTCAAGATATTGCCCATACTTCTATTCACTACCTTAGTCTATCCATCTGACTGAGGATGATAGGATGAGATAAAGCTCAGTTTAGTTCCCATATTTTTCCATAGAGTCCTCCAAAAATTTCCAGTAAACATATTGTCCGTGTCTAAAACTATACTCTTTGGTATCCCATTCAACCTAACAATTTCATTAAAAAACATTTTTTCTATATGTGTTGCATCACTAGTATTATAGCATGGTATGAAATGTTCCATCTTTCTAAACTATCTACAACTACAAATATGGAATCATTACCTCTTTGTTTCTTTGGTAAACCCAGAATAAAATCCATACTTAAGGAATCCCAAGGCCTTCTTGGAATAGGTAAAGGAGTGTATAATCCTGTGTTCTAGATCCTCCCCTTAGAATATCGACAAATCCTACACCTTTTCACAAATTTCTCACCTTCTGATCTCATCCTAGGCCAAAAGTAGAATTGACTCAATTGTCCAACTATCTTGTGTATGCCAAAATGTCCAGCTAATCCTCCATTATGTTTCTCATGAATCAAATTCTCCCTCATAGAGCATTGTGGAATGCATAGGCTATTGTCCTTGAATAACAGTCCATCTTGAAATATGTAGTCATTCCAAGGTCCCCTATCTCTTTGGGAAGGATTTAAACTTATCTCATAAGCTTCCTTAAATTCTATATCATACTTATACAAATCTTTAATAAAATCAAATCCTAAGACTTGAACTTGACTCTCTTGCACCATCAATATTTTCCTACTTAGGGCATCTGCCACTCGGTTAGCTTTTCCACTTACTTGCTTGATAACGAAAGTGAAACCTTGCAAGAACTCAACCCACTTCACATGGTTCTAATTTAATTTGGGCTACAACATTATAAAATGAAAGGCATGCTTGTCAAAGAATAATATAAACTCTTTTGGAAATTAGGTAGTGTCTCTAATGCCTCAGAGACTATACTATGGCATAAAAAAAATTTCATAGGAAGAGTATTTTTTCCTAGCCTCATTCAATTTTTCACTACAATAATCCCCTGGCCTGTCCTCTTGGCTCAGTACAACTCCTATGGTTGTGCCACTTGCATCACATCTTACCTGGAAAAGTTTGTCAGAGTCTGGAAACTTCAACACAGGTTTCTTAGTCACTTTCCTTTTCAACAGAATAAAAATCCTATCAGTTGTTAGAGTCCAATAGAATGGTTGAATATCCTTTTTAATGGTTTCAATAATTGGAGCACAAATACCACTGAAGGTTTTGATGAACTTCCTATTAAAACTTGTTAATCCATGGGAGCTTCTGACTTCAAAAACATTCTTTGGTGTTGGCTAGTTTAGGATTTCCTCCACCTTTTCGGGTCCATCTTCAGTCCTTCTTGTGAAATAATGAATCCAAAATATACTAAATCCTTTTGCATAAAGAAACATTTCTTAACATTCATTAATAAATTCTCCTTCTGTAGCTTGTCCAAAGCATATTTGAGGTGCCTCAAATGCTCCTCTTTTGTTTGGATAAATATTAAGATGTCATCCAAGTAAACTATGAAAAAATTCTCTATGAAATATTTAAGCACTTCATTCATGAGCCTCATGAAATTTCTTGGGGCATTGGTTAACCCAAATGGAATGACCAACCACTCATACAAACCATCATTGGTTTTGAAAGCTGTTTTCCACCCATCACCTTCCCAAATCCTAATCTGATGATAACCACTCTTTAAATCAATATTGGTGAAGTATTTTGATCCACTCTTTCAGTACATCAAATAATCTATCCTGGGAAAAGGAAACATATACCTGATGGTTATTTTATTGATGGTCCTAGAGTCAATTTACATCCTCCATTCACCATCCTCCTTTGGGCTTAACACTGTTGGGATAGCACATGGACTTAATCTCTCTTTAATCAAGCCCTTATCCAATAATTTCTGAACCTGATATCTAATTTCCTAATTTTCCTTTTGGGTCATCCTATAAGCATCCTTGTTTGGTAGGATTGCTCCAGGTATCATATATATGTGGTCACTAACGCTTCTTTCTAGTGGCAATTTATTGGGTAAGTCATCAACTACAACGTCTTCGTAATCCTCTAACATGTCCTTAAATTCCATTGGTAAATCTGAAATGACAGTACTAACATGTTCAATTCTTGGTTTGCAAACAATAGCATAACACACCTCTTCTTCTATCATTGGTTGTAAGAAATTTTTCCTATTGAGCACCAAAGTTTTTGGATCCTCTTTTGCAGCTCCATTTCCTTCATGTAAAGGTAATAAAGTGTTTTGGATACCACCCATATCGAACTTATAATAGTTCTTACTCCCATCATGCACAACTTTCCTATCAAATTTCCAAGGTCTACCTAGCAGAACATGGCACACATCCATAGGTATGATATCACAAGTCACCTTGTCTTGATATCTTCCTATTTGGAATTCCACTTCAATTTTTTCTATAACCAGCAATTGGTGTCCCTTATACAGCCATGACACCTTATAAGGTGTTGCATGCTTGACTTTCCTAAGCTTCATCTTTTCCACCATTTCAATGGACACCAAATTTCTGGTGCTTCCACTATCAACAACCACTTTGCAACATTTCCCTTGAACTTTGCATGTAGTTCGAAATAAGGCATTCCTTTGTGAAGACTCTACCACCTCCTTCTCTGGTTTCAATATCACCTTGTTCATAAGAAGAGCCTCCCCAACCTTCGGTGTATTTTCTACCATAGGAGCTTATGTCTATGCCCTCTTTCCTTGTCCAACATAGTTTACTCTTTGTCCTACATTTTCATTGTCAGGGAATTCATAGGACTGATGGCCTAGCTTGTTACATCTGTAACACTAGTATACTGACTCTCTGCCTCTACCTCTACCTCTATTGTAGGATCTTCCAACTCGAGTTTCATCTCTTTTCTCTGTTTGATATTGTTGGTTAGAACCACCAGCTTCATCCATGTAGGTTGGAACTTTCTCTCTTCCATATGTTTGTCCCTTTCCCTTGGTATATCCTCTTCCTCTACCAAAGTTTTGCTTCCTGGCTATCTTCTCTTCTGCCCTTAGAGCATACTAATAATACCCTTCCATAGTGCTAGGAGATAACATACTAATATCATCCTGAATCTCTGTTCTCAACCCATTGATGTATCTAGTAGTCTTCTCAGAGGTATCTTCAATGTAACCTGCTCTTAATTTTACCTTGTAAAACTCTTCCATATACTCTCTAATAGTTAGCGACCTCTGCCTAAGGTTCTGCATCTCTCTATAGAGACTTAGTTGGTAGTCCTTGGGAAATAATTCACATTGCATTTTAGCAATCATCCTATCCCAACTTTTTATTACTAACTTGTTTTTATTCTTCCTCTTAGCCCGCACACTATCCCACCATAGTGCCGCAGGGCCTTTAAATCTAGTCATGGCTAGTTTTACCTTCTTGTCCTCCTCTATCTCTTCATAATCAAAGTATCAATATAACTCTCCTATCTAGTATATCATCCCTTATGCTAACAAATTCACATCATAAGTAGACAAGGAGGGTTTTGGTCTAGAGATGGAACCTAACACATACCTTAAAAACTTCATCTTAGTTGTTTCTGGTGTTTCCTCTTCTTCTTGGTAACCACCCTCTACTTATGATTCACTATCATCTCCTAGGTCTGGTTCTCATTTCCTAGCCAACTCCATAGCTTCCATTCTAGCCTGCATATCCCTCATTTGTTCCATCAGTTTGACATTTGCAACAGGTCTACATCTCCTACCTGCTCTACCTCCTCTCATTCACATTTCCATTTTCTTGTTTTATTTTATTTGACAGAAACAAAATCTATTCACAAATGTCAAGAAATGCAAAATTCCAAAATCAATAAGACTCTATACTTGCAAGTTCCTTTTAACTTGGTTCTGATACCAAAATGATGCCAGGGTGGATGTCCAACAATAATGTCTTCAACTCCACTGACAGAACCACTATAGGCTGATAATGGACCATTCACACAATATAATATATTCAAACAGAATATTGAGTATTTTAATGAAATCTCAATACTGTAACAGATTCATTTACCTTCCATAAATGGAGAATACACACTTAAAACCAGAAAATACAACCATTTCACATAATTTTTTGTTTGTATTGATTCACAAAGAAAATCTAGTCCACAATGTATGCACAATCTATTCTAAACTCTAATCATCAATTTTACAAGCCTAAATTGATAGATCATAGCTCTCTTCCTTGAATGAGGGTAACAAACAACCAAGAATAGTCTATTTGTGATTATGTCTCAAACAGTTAAAAAAAATAACTGAAATCCAATTTAATCTAACCTACAATCTATATTTCAGGAACCAACTCCTGTAGTAAACCAAAACTGATTCAAATGCTTCTTTTTTTCCTTTGCTAGCTATAATGACACCCTTGCATCACTATCCCAAAATCTATTGAGCTACTTCACACCTACGACTCAGGAACCTCTAGAAACTCTTATTTTGGATGCTATGGCCTCATACCTACTCCTTGGGACTAGCATTGGGAAATAACACTTTTGTGGGACTATCCTAACCTATGCATGAGACCTAAACCTCATACTTAGTGAATTTAATCAACCTTGTTACGAACCCTACCATCTGTGCGGCGGAGCATAAGCGAAGCCGGAGCACTGTAGTTTATTTGAACCATACCGTAAGTAACTATAAGAAGCTAATAGAAGTGTGTATGGGAGTTTCTCCTATCTACCCTCCATAAATTGTAGTCAGGGTTTTATTGATAGATATAGTCAGGTATTCTCCTATATTCCCTCTACCGATTTATTAATATGGATGGTTTTATACAAAAAATACTTCACATACTTCCTATCAACCCTGCTTCCAGGTATAAATTTGAGCTAATGAAATATTTTGAAGACATTTAAAGCCCACACTTAATGGACATAATGCTCTCAAGTATTGAATGATGCATGCAAGAGTAATATAAAATGCCTGCAGCTAGTTAAACATGCCCACTTGGTAATAGATAAATGCCTGTTGAACCCCAAAATGCCTGAAATAGAGGTGGAAAGATACCCGCAGGAGGTGTTGAAATGTCAGCAGATCATTGAAATTAACGTGACATGTAAGGGCATGCCCGCATAAGTGTGCAAGCACCCACATATGAATACTATATTCCCATGACATGTAAGGACATGCCCACATAATGAGTGTATCAACACACATCTAGTAAATTCATAAAAGGTAAGCATGCATCAATGACAACAACACAATGTTGCTTCGCTTTCTTTCCTTTTGTTTATCTAACAATATTGCTACCCCTATCAATCCTGCTTCCAGGTATAACTCTGAGTTAGTGAAATCTTTTGAATACATTTAAATCTAGCACTTAATGGACATAATGCCTGCAAGTATTGTATTATGCATGCAAGAGTAAGATAAAATGCCTGCAACTAGTTAAACATGCCCACAGGGTAATAGATAAATGCCCGCTGAACCCAAAAATGATTGAAATAGAGTTGGAAAGATGCCCGCTGGATGTGTTGAAATGTCAGCAGATCATTGAAATTTCCGTGACATGTAAGGACATGCCCGCATAAGTATGCAAGCACCCACACATGGAGACTATATTCTCGTGACATGTAAGGACATGCCCACATAATGAATGTATCAACAATCATCTAGTAATTTCATAAAAGGTAAGCATGCATCAATGACAACATCACAATGTTGCTTCACTTTATTTCCTTACCTCAACAGGATGTGGACATTTTTCCAAATCAACTGCTTATCCAATTTGCAGAATTGATGTAAATGTATTATGCAACCTAAATGTGGGCATATTTAACTAGTTGCGGTCTTTTTTAGTGCACATATGATGCCATGATCAACCATACAATTGAAACAAATCAAGGACTTATGGAAATTCATCTCCATCGAAGTGGTCGTACAATATAGTTGAATAATATCTTTATAAGCTCAAGCTTCCCATAATAGCTTTACTTTAGATTTACCTGTCAAGGGTTTAACTTTATCATTGAAATGTTTGTGACATGTAAGGACATGCCTGCATAATGAATGTATCAACAATCATATAGTAAATTCATAAAAGGTAATCATGCATCAATGATAACATCACAATGTTGCTTCACTTTATTTTCCTTTCTTTATCTAACCATACTGCTCCCCCTATCAATATGTAGACTAATTGATCCCCCTAAAACATTGATGGTATATTCATATCAAGATATTTAATTTGTCTCACATATATATTTAGAATCGATGAAACGTAATATCTCACAAATGTAGATTTATGCAAAAATATTGTGTCTAACTTATTTATGCATTTTACTTCATCTATTGTTATGGCTTCCTGTGAGCATTTTTCAACTTTTTGTACATTTTTTCGGGCATTTGTCTAGAAGTACGTGCATATGTTTGATTCCTATGGGAATTTTATAAGGTAGTGAGGGGATTTTATCAGTCCAACGGGAATTTTCAAACTGGTTGCAATAATTTCTCCAAATCAACTGCTTATCCAATTTGGAAAATTGATTTAAATGTATTTTGCAACTTAAATGTATTTAGTTGCATACTGAGTGTATGTAAGTGAATATGAAAATCACCTCCTATGTACTCATAACTAGAACACTATAAACAATGAAGGTTTCAATGCAACATAATTAGGAAACTTATTAAGAAGATGACTAACCCCCCCCCCAAAAAAAAAGACTCGAGCTCTCCTACTTGATCTTGTGGGCAGTGTAATCTTTATGTAACCTATATGAGTCCTTTGATTGAAGTATAAGGAAAAATAGTATCTGTACTTGTGCTAGAATTTGACCATCTGTATCTAATTTATTTGGAATCTATGGATCAATATTTGGGGCAGTAGGCTTCTCTACCTCATCAATGTCTATTGGAGACCCCTAAGGATTAGGGGACCTTGCATCCTAATCAAATTTGACATCTTGACATACAAATATATTTTGTAGGGATTGAATGTAAAATTTGGAGGCCTTAGAAGTCTTTTCATATCCCACATGAATTTCATTCAAACTAGAGGGTTCGAACCTGGACAATGTTTATAAGGGTAATGATGGAACCCCATCCTTGTCTCTTGGTACCATAATGGTCATATAGGATGGATTCAATTTTTAACTTGTTGTGCTTATTGGTACCCTAAAAGGCATTTGATACATCCTATCCATCTAGCAATAGACCATTCAAGGCATGGATATCCTACAAATTAATTGGATAAGCCATGGCTAGCCAAAAGGTGTTCCCGTGTGCTCAAATAATAACGAACTTGGTGCATATATTAGTTTCCACAGTGGTGCCAAATACTAGTCAGACAAGTAGATATCATTGTGAGAGAGACCAAATTCCAGCAGCAGTGCACCACTAAAGAAGAGTGACACTAGTCTTTAGAAAGTGTGCATAGTGTAGATCCTCCATGTAGGTATATAGAAGTGTCCATGCAGGCTCCACACAAGTCTTAAAATTAATGTTGGTGGGTAACATATGGAGGTTGGTGAGTTGTTTGAGACTAGTTATTTTACACTATAATTCGTAGCAAAGATTGTACTTCAAATATAGGCATACCTCTAGGATATTACAATGATGTTGGTAGGAAACGAGTATTAGAGACTAAATGTCCTCCTCGAAACTGATGTCCTCCTCAAAACTGTATAGGATAGAATATATATTTCAAGCACATAGCTTATTACTTATTAGTATAGGATTTATTTAAGTCTTGAGAAATATTATTAGGAAGAAAAATGAGAAAATGGCACACATGCATCCTCAAAAGATTGATAAAATACATCCAACCCAAATCTCCTACTTTCAATGGAATCCTTCTATCATATCTTCCCTCCATTTTCCTACCTCATAAAACTTATCAAGTGCAATATTTCAGCTCTATGTTATGCTACCTCGAAATATGAAGTTTGAACCATTCCCATCCTAGAGGAAATGTCTGTATCATCCTCAGCATTCAATAAATTAATTTTGAACACTCGATATTTCTTTAGATGGGATAGATTTAGAATGTCTGATAATGGTAGAATCTCCATTGGATGGCATCAAAGGACTAAACATTATGCTCCAGGGTATGAGTCGGCCCTCACAAAATCACCTTCTGGACTGCCAAAACATAAAAATTCAGAGAATAATTTATTATTATATATATGACTTCTCAAATTACCAATTTGGATTTATTTTCTATTTCTGAACATATTTTTTATTATGAACAGATTTCCTACTATCTCTTTCTCCCATATCTTGAGAGAATTCAAATTTCCTATACCATTCTGAAATTAGTAATCAAGGTTGGAGATCTTAATATTTGGAAACTCTATTGTCTTTTTCTAGTAAAAGTGTTTTCAAAGTTTGGACATTTTATAAATGGAATGTTTTGTTAACCAGAATATTATAATAATTAAAAGTAATTACATTCTTGGCTGAAGGAAATTCTCTATTTTTGTGAAAGAGTTTTAAGGCTAAGCAATGCATATTTAAACACAGGCTTGCTTTGAGTCTGTGGATTTATGGCTTCTCTTACATGTACAAGAATTTACCATAGGCTTCCTTAGTTTCCTATATTTGGATATGCCTCCATTTTATTGTTGATTCAAGGTGTTTTAATGTGTGTTGCTGCTCTGAAATGCTCCCAATGTGACCAAAACTTTCACACACTGCTGCATAGGTGCTCATAATTGGAAACCAATCCTCAAGTTCAGCCCAAATTTATGAATTAGGCCTATTACTGCTGAAATTAACCCAACTTTAAAAATGATGTTCTTCATTGCTAGTTAGATACACAATCATGGAGAATTAAGGTTTCTTTCACACCCAGGTTTTCCCAAACTTGAGGGATCATACTTCTTGTTCTTATTTCAGACACATAGGGATGCTGAGATTTGAGAAATTAATGCCTAGAATCCTGCTACAGGTTTCTTTTATGGCCAGAATGATTCTACAAGTTTCTTTTGATTCTATGTTCCGACAATCTTGTTTTGATAACTAATGCCGCAATAATATCAAATGTTGAGATAAGGATTTGGGGAAAAGAATTGCCAAATTATAACATTAGTTACAAGATCCCTAACGCATAGTATACCTCCATCATGAGACATTTCCCTAATGTTCTTTGGTGATAGTTTAGTCGCTAGAGTACAAACTCGCTAAATATGGAAGTTATAAGTGCACCGAAGCAAGTGATGAGAGAGTAGAATTGTTTAGGATTTGTTTTGGTCACTTTTGTGGCATGGGGAGAGGCCCTCTAAGGAAATTCTTTGAATGAATCACCCTCCTATGGTATCCTATAGCAAGGCTGAAATATAAGCAATAATCCCACTGTTGGTGAAATCCAAAGAACCCTAAATAGTAAATTCATAACAAAATTGAAGGGATACGCCTAAGAAATACTTTGAGGCAGTTTCTAGTAGTTAACCTCAGCCATATCAGTAGACCTGTAGAAAGGATTCATGGCTACATGATGCAGAATAATAGGCTCAAATGATGAAGTCACTTATGAATTCATGATGTTTAGTGGAATCTTCTAGAAGAGAGTTGGGTCTCTTGTAATTTTCTATTTTTTTAAATAGATGATTGAATAAGTGGAGAAGGACTCTCGATCCTTTCCAATGTAATATATAGAGTTTGTTTTGACAGATAGAGGTGGTTGAATAATATTAGGAGTTAGGTAATGAGTCATTTATTTGCATCATAAGTTTCGATCCTATTCCCATGGATCTTAAACAAGATTTCTTTTTTGTATTTAAACAGAGTAGAAATAAATTGTAAACAAATCTGGAAGTAGCTCAATAGCTTTTGGGATAGCTCATAGAAACTTAGAATAACTCAAGAAGCTTGGATAGCTTGGAGGCTTGTAGATCATGAGAGAGAGGTAGTATATTGATCTAGGGAAGAGCTTAGAACTATGTGTTCTTTGAGCAGAAGCGATAGTGTATGGGTCTATACTCTGTTAAGATCAATTTTTTTCAAGTTCAAGCTATGGACGTTTTAAATGTTTGTTCTCTTTTTAATGTTTATTGTTTTTAACGTGTATTAATATTTTAATGTTTATTATTACTTTAATGTTTATTATTTATTTTTGGGTGGTTTCTTTTTGTTTTTGGGAGCTATTAGTATGGGAGGGATTTATTTTCCATGCCTGGGGATACATCCACTATCAAGAAGAGTTTCAGCATAATTACAGGGATAACAATACGTGTGTTGATGTTTTATCCAAGGAATCACTTTCTCTTAAGATGGGAAAACTCTCCTATATTGAGATGTTGGATGGAGAGTCTATTGGTAGTGATACCATCGTGTTATTTTAAGTTATGTTATTCAACATACGTTTTATGGCTTACTCATCTTTCTTATAAAGATTCGAGTTTTTTTTATCCTTTGACTATGCTCTACTAATTGCTCCTTTTGTTGAGTTGTTATCATGGCATATAAATGCCTTAGTTCGGGGGTATTTTCACTTTACCCCCTAGGTGCTTCCTTCAATAATCTTTCAAAGTTCTTTATGTGCTACTTTGGACTGTGTGGAATATCTTTTTGGTGCTTGATTGAGGTTTGATTTTGTACACCCTTTGATTATGGGATGTAGGATACTTTTTTGACATGGACTGGATACTTTGTATTGACAAAAGTATAAGATATAAGATATTTTTGAAATTATTAAAACCGATTGAAAATGTAATTTTGCAGTTATAGAAAGTGTTTGTTGTTTTTACCAATTGGGCTTCCATGATAGATTTTTGTTCTCTATATCTTCTTGATTTTGTTTGTTATTTATTATTTTAAAAGTGGTTAAAAATGTGAAAAAGGTAAAAATCCTGATTCACCCCCCCCCCCCCCCCCCCCCCCCCCCCCCNTGATGATGATTATGAGATTCTACTCTTTGAATGAGACACGTGAGACACAAGACCACATACAGTTGAGAAGGTCGGGTAACCAACCCTCACATTGAATTTATGTCCAAGCTGTCTTGTACTTTTTTCCATGTCATCATTCTTTGTGATCAACCTTTATATTCGGTTTTGCAATGTAATCATCCTATGTCATCAACATCATTTTTCATTTACTGTTGTACATGTCATCTCCATCCAAGTGGTTGTACAATATAGTTGAAGAGTATATTTATGACCTCAAGCTTCCCATAACAGCTTTACTTTAGTTGTACCTTTCAAGTTTTTAACTTTATCATTGAAATGCTTGTGACATCTAAGGACATGCCCGCATAATGAATCTATCAATAGTCATCTAGTAAATTCATAAAAGGTAAGCATGCATCAATGAAAACATCACAATGCTACTTCACTTTATTTTCTTTTCTTTATCTAACCATACTACTCCCCCTATCAATACGTAGACTAATTGGTCCCCATAAAACCTTGTTGGCATGTTCATCTCAAGATATTTATTTCTACATTTTACTTCATCTAATTTCTGTAAACATATTGTAGCTAACTTATTTATGCATTTTACTTCATCTATTGCTATGGTTTCTTGTTGGCATTTTCAACCTTTTGGTGCATATTTGCGAGCATTTTTCTAGACATGTGTACATATGTTTGACACCTATAGGAATTTTATAAGGTAGTGTGGGCATTTTATTAGTCCAATGAGCATTTTCAAACTGGTTGCAGGGCATTTCTGAATAGGTTGCAGACATTTTTCCAAATCAAATGCTTATCCAATTTGGAGAATTGATGTAAGTGTATTCTACAACTTAAATGTGGGCATATTTAACTAGTGACGGGAATTTTTACAGGTTGCAGGTATTTTTACTCTATTTCCCCGTGGACATTTTTATTTCTCTATTTCCCTATGGGAATTTTTAACTAGATGTAGGAATTTTTACTTTGAAGTGCGGGAATATTTGAGGCTTGAGGATGATATTATTGAGGCCTGGCCAACATTTGTCTCCTCAACTTGCGGGCGTATTGGGGGCCTTGCGTTCATTTTAATGGAATCTCCTTCACTCATGCTTGCATTTTTCCTCTGTCTGCGTGCATTTTTCTAAAGATTTCCCACAATTATTTCATGATGCATGCAATACTAAGATAAAATGCCCAAGCTAGTTAAAAATTCCCATTGGGAAATTTTCAACCCTTTTGTGCATTTTTGCATGTATTTTCCTTCCATATGCGGGCATTCTTTACACCAGCTGGGAGGATGAGCCAAAAATCATTTTGAATACTTGTTCTATACTTTGCAATACCTATCCACATCAGCTTCTTTATGCATTCTTGCACCCTTGCGTTCACCTTAAAATCCCTCGTTAGGTGTCGTCCACCATATCGCTACCTTATATGACTTTTTTTGGAGTACTTTGTTTTCAATTTTTATTGCAAGTTGCTCGTACTATTGTGTTTCTACTTTTTTTTATTTGTGAGGGTTGGATGATCTATTTTACGGTCTTTTCTAGTTTTGGGTTCTCTCCTTTCACAGGTATGTTGTTCTAGTTGAGTCTCGTGCAAGTAACCTAACGCTAAGAGGTTGAAGTATGTTTAGAAGCATTTTTTCTGAGGATAAGGGAGCTCCACCCTAACATATTATGTTGAGTTTATAATTATTTCAGATATGATATATCATTCTATTGTTATATATTGGTGTCTTTCATTAACAACTTAGATATGATATAGATTGCTACTATTATTAGTGCTACCATTTTAAGTACTTTAATGGTTATTGTTCATTATTTCTGGGACATGCTAGACATGAAGGATATAAGGTATGGTTTTTCTATGTTGGACATGGTTGTTTTATTGTTTTATCTTTGAGTTTGAATATTTAAGAAAAACAATTATAAAATACAAATGAGCTGAATCTACCTGAGAGTTTGCAGCTTTCCTCAAAATGAGCTAAAATGTGTGCATTAAACATTTTTATGGATCTTGTGTCTTTAGAGTGGCACCCTGTGCGGTCCAGTGAAGTGAAATACAGAGAATTTCATGCTCCTGGTATAGGACTAGGATGGGGTTCTACTGATGGTGGATTTTTCTCGAGGTAAGTAATTTTGAATTTTCTCCAAAGTAATTATAATGCTTCTCGTTGACCATTTTCAACATAATTGTGAGTTGAAGAATCTTAGTGAACGTCATATGGGTTAAGGTACAAACTATTAGAATGTTAAAAAAAAATTCATCATAATATTGATATGAATTTTAGATCATGCCAATGCACGTGGCTGTAAGTATGCACGTGGGACTACACTTTAAGGTCAAAAATTCAGTCTTAAATGGTTGAATATAATGCCCATTGCATGACAAACAAGGTATTTATTGGACCTAATTATAGGTAGTGTAATTCTTGTGTGCACAATTTGGTTATTTCAAATTATTTATTTTTGGTTTAGATATGGCAACCCCAAGGGAGAAAAGGGTGGAAGTATATTGTAATTATTGGAAATGGATAATTTTATTATGTATGAGTGAATAGTAGCATTGACTGCCATTATTCTGGATAACCCAACTGTATGATTTGTAGCATATTTTCCAGTTAGTTCTTAAGTTCATGTGGATATTTAGACAAACATCATAGTGATGGGACATCCTAAGAAATGTTAATATATGTTAACGATTGAGACATTCACATTTTTATTAGATTTTATCAAATAGAGCTCAAGGGTAATATTTCCATCAACTAAGAAGTCACTCTTATTGACCTTTCCATGACTACATCATGTTATAATGCGTAATTGTGTATGTGGTATAATTCTAGTCAAATAGGATAGAAATGTTTTAAATCTAAGTTCCAAGGAGTTTGCTATTTTGTAGCCTGAATATCTGAACAATGAACACATATATGTTTATTTACAACATTCTTGTTGTTGTTTTAATTTGTGAAAGAAAAATCACACACATTTCTCAAAAGAAAAGTATGGTATATATCATCTATTGTATACCTACTTGGCATCTTAATTGAGGGAAGATAATGTTATACATTAGTTGATACAACTATAGTGTATAAGAAAAATGAAGAGGAGATCAGTGACTGATGCATAGGAAGAGTGTTTCAGTAATTATCTTTTTCTATTTATGGATGGACCTATATTTAGTGTACAGATTTTTTCCTCTCGCTAGTCACTTTTTTTTCCTCGGAAAAAATCATAATTTTATTTCAGAAGAACAAAATTACATTCGCATATGTATGAAAAGGTAGATGAGTACCCCATACATTGTCAACAAAAAAACAATTTAATGTTTCCACATTATCACAAAAAAAATTATTAGTTTTTTACATCCAGTAGTGTATCCAACAATTTGTCAAAACAAGCTTTGGAAAAAATAAAACATATTACATATATCATATATCAAAGAGATATCCATAAGAATTTTTTCTTAAACTTATATTAACCAATTGTATGCATATAAATGACACAAATACTGACTTTAGTGACTTTGAATCCTTTTGTAGCTTTATGAGTTGACATTTCATAGGACTCAGCATTTGAAGAATCCATAAAATGAAAAATTACAAGTGAAGGTATTTGGTACTTTACCTTACATTGAGGTATTAGACTTTTATAAAAGTGGTTTTTAATTATTATAATTATCACTACTTAGTGGTTAATGTAATTGAATTATTCTTTGTTGATGCCCTCTAAATATGAATGCCTTGTTTGATATACATACAATTCCTGACAAGGGTATTCTTGATTTTTACATGTATCACGACTTGTCTTGTTTTTTGTCATTGCATGAGATGAATATCTATATCAACATGATTAAGGGTAATTGTTTATATCAATATTCTATATGATCTACAACCATTTTCTTAGATCAATTTAAACACAAGTTGTTTTCTACAAAAACATCTTACTTGTCTTTATGATAATCTTAGTATTCAATGTTGTTTGTCTATGCTCACATTTTGAGTTTATCTTTGATGGTAATTTTAATAGAGTTATATTTTCTATTAGGATATTCCATTGTGAAGTTGCTTGAGTAGTGAATGTGAAGGAATGCTTGTTTTATTTTAGACAATTGAGCCTTATTATTGGCATTGAATGACCAGTATTTTATGGGTATGTTGTTAGATCAACAGGTTTATAAGAATTAACACTGTTTTTTATATCAATATGCTCTTAGTCCTCCAGGGAATGGTTTTAGTAATCTTGTGTGTTGAATGTGTAGGAATTGTAGAATATTTATCTGACTTGTAGAATTGTAGTGCAATACTGTATCAATAACATAATACATGCTCTAAGTATTTTTTCCATATAAATTACAATACTTGTATTTGTGAATAGCTATGATAAACAAGAAAATATAGTGTGTACTACATAATTAGAACTCAATCATTGTTGCATATTCCATCACAATCAAGGTATGTCATGACTGCTAAGCATGATAATGGCATTTCTTCTAGGTTCAAACTTCATATTCTGAGGTAGCATAACATAGAGATGAAATGTTGCACTTCTTAAGTTGTATGAGGTAGGAAAATGGAGGTAAGATATGATAGAAGGATGCCATTGAAAGTAGGAGATTTGGGTTGGAGGGATGTTTCTCAATATTTTGAGGATGCATGCGTGTGACATTTTCTCATTTTTTTTCCTAATAATATTTCTCAAGACTTAAATAAATTCTATACTAATAAGTAATATGCTATGTGCTTGAAATATATATGCTATCCTTTATAGTTTCGAGGAGGATATCAGTTTCGAGGAGGACATTTAGTCTCTAATACTCATTTCCTACCAACATCATTGTAAGTTCCTAGAGGTATGCCTAGATTTGAAATACAATCTTTGCTAGGAATTCTATATTTTTTTTAAAACATACACAATAAACGTTGCTATAGCGATGTACTGGTGTTGATATAGCGACACGATGACGTCGCTATAGCGAAAAACCAGTGCTTAATCACTTCTAACTTTCCATGAACTATCATTGCTATATCGATGCCTTGATGTTGCTATTTTTGTGCCTATATCGACACATTGTCATGACTATTTCGACAAATGTGTGGCGCTATAGCGACAAAAAGACATCTCTCTCTGGCTACACATTATGACTTAGGTGCATGAGTTTTCCACAATCCTCCATCGCTATAGCGACTCATTATGACTTAGGCGCATGAATTTTCCACAATCCTCCATATCTATAGTGACTCGAAGATGTATCTCTAGTGACACATTATGACTTAGGTGCATGAATTTGCCACAATATTTCGTCACTATAGCACCTCCAAGGCATTGCTCTAGCTACACGTAAACATCACTATAAGGACAACCATAGGTTTTTGAAGCATAGGCAACAATCACTATATCGATGAAATATTCAAAGTGTGGTTAATGCGATGAAAATTTGGGCTTCTATTCGGTGCTATAGCGACAAAAAAGTGTTTCTATAGAACCGATTTTCCGTGGGAAAAAATTTCACTTCTACTAGTGCACACTGGAATGCCCAAAGTGAATCTCAGAGGGTTGAACATAGACATGACCTGTTTGCTCACAATTCCAAAAGGTGGAAAGAGGAAGGGGATCCTATGTACAGGGAATGAACCCAAATAATTCCCCGGGGTCTGTGGTTGGGGTTTCAGCTAATATTGCGAGGAGTTCGGAATGTTACTGGATGCGATGGTGCACAAATCCAATATGTCAGTTGTCGAAGGAGGAGATAGGAGGGACAATAAGGTGTCCGTCAAAGGGTCATTGGTAAATAGTCATGGTCCAATGATAGACATGGAAGGGATGGATGCACTATCGATGGTGGTGTCAATAGTAGGGAGGACATGCTTCGGAGTAGCCAATCCTTTAGGATCATAATATGTCAATTGATCAATAGTCATGATCTTCCCATCATGGGGGAACATTAGGATTCAGAAGGTGGTAGAAGCAACGAATCGCATTTCATGCATGTAACTATGTCCAAGGAGGAGATTGCAATCTAGTTTGGCGTTGACAAGCTCAATGTCAACCAAAACTATTTTTTCGTCCAACTCAATGGGGACATTTGGGATAAATACTTGTGGTTGAGAAACATAACCATCGTAGGCACGGATGGTGGTGATTGAGGGTTGAAGGGTTGGGGATATGAGATTATACCAAACAAAGGTTGACATAACGCAAGTGGATGCACCCTCATCATTAATGCATCGATGAATGACCAAATTATGAATAATGACCAGAACTTGGAAGGCTATGAATGATGGCATCTGGGGTTATCCTTGATCCAATTCAAAAGTAATCAACCTGGAATCAGAGGGTTCAAGGGAACCTAAAGCAGATAAAAAATCTTTGTGTTGTGAAGGATAATATTTGAGGACTTATAGAGCCGAAACGGATGAGGGAGACTCGGCCAAGTCATCGACGATACTGTAATTAAGAGCGTCTCTAGCAGTAGCATTGTTTGTGAAGTGACGCAAAGGGAACCGCGAGACTTTGGAAGTACCGTACATGGGGGGTCTCGAAAAATGTAAGGACATATCGAGAGTGGTGGAGGTAGATGCCTTGGAGGTATTAACAGTTTCCACGGTGGAGACATGTTGGTTTCATTGAGTCTGTAATTTGACGTCAAACAAGAATTTCATAAGATGATGGAAACCAAGATCGATGGGTTGAATCAAAGAAGTGGATGTGTTATTTTGTGGTACCAAGGGTTGGGTTGCAACATTTCCTTGATTTGGTAACAAGTTCTATAGCACCATATGAGGAGGACCTTATGGAGCTAGGTTTAGCTATGTTGGATTGAAAACATTGGGCTCACATTGATTTCCAGCTAGTAAGAAGTGGTAGACATAATGTAGTTGGGGGAACTGATGTGTATAATGGTCATAGTCATCACAAATGGTACACAGATGGTTAGTCCATAACCGATGGTTCTTACCAGGTCTAGGTGGATGTTATGGGTTATATGCAGGGATATTGGCTTCATTTTTATTCAAATATTTGGGTTGTTGGCCACCTCCTTGAGGTTGGTTGTTTCCTCAGTTCCTACCTCTTTGTCTTGTTCCCTTCCCTTGTTGGTTATTGGGGGTGGGTTGATTAGGGATGTTTTGATGAGTGTATACTTGTTCTTGAGGAACAAGAGGAGTCAGGGATGGTGCAGGTATAGGTTGCATAGGTGGCAAGTAGTAGGAAGGAGCAGCTGAATAGGTTAGAAATCCTACCATCTTGCCATTACATGCAGGTTCCAGGAAATTTGGTCCATGAACATGAGGAACGAGTGCGGGAGATGCATATGAAGGTGTGGCTCCAGACTAAGACACTATGCATGAAAATTCAGGGGCATAGCCAGGTTTGGAAACACTAGGGGTGTTACCAGAGTGATGCAGCATCGAAGGAGAGGTTGTGTACAGGTGGGGGTGTTGGGTGATAAATCCAATGACTCCATCAGCAGCATGGGATTCCCTTGGTGTATCACACCACAAGGAGACAACACAAGGACAATTATGTATGACAGTATAAAGATAACCTAATTGTGCATAGATAAGATCGAACTATTGTGCTTTGAGGATTGCTTCTTCCTTAGTTTGTGGGTGCTCATATGCAACATCCTTAGCGATAGGGGGAGTAAGGTTTTAATAAACCAATCCAGGAAAATCCTATCATCTAACTGGATTTTACACAAGCTACGACGACGACGATACTCATGGATGTGATCCATGATATGGGTAGTATTGTTTTGTCTATAGGATAATAGTATTTCCAAGCCCTCATCATAATGGATGGGTATATGGAAGTACTGGAGAAACATCGAGGCTAATGAAGAAAAACTAGGATAAGTAGCATGGGGCAGCTCAATGTACCATTTGGTTGCAACACTAATGAGTGTGCACTAGAATAGCCGCAATTAGATAGAGTCTTCCACTATGATGTTAGAGGAACACTATAACTGGAAGGACATAATGTGGTTTTGATGGTTTTCTCGTGCCTTTACTTCAAACTTAGGCGTGTTTGAAGGGAGTTTGGTAGGCATGGGAGGCCATAATGGGTCATTATGGATGGGTTCATTCATTAATCGCACCAAATATAGAAGGTTGAAACTAGCCATGAATGGTATACTAGGACCTAGACTAGATCTAGGAGGGCCAGCAATGGTGTTGTCACCGGTGGGCATTTAGTTGTTGCGTGCAAACAGAGATTGGTAGGTTTGACTTTCAACAGTAGAAGTAGTCATGAGAATGGTGTGAATATATGGAATTGTGGTAGAAGGTCCAATTCCCCCATGCATAAATCTAGGTATGGTATGAACCATGGTAGTTGGAGTGGGGCCACCACTAGTGGGTAGCAGACCAGCAGAAGTGTGTGCGATGGCGAGGGGCCCACTAGGACTAGGATATGTAGGCATGACAAAAGTGATATCGGGTATCATGGGTGGATCAATCACAATTCCACTATCAACAATTCCCCTTGGAATGGGTTGGGAGGTGCACCAGCCATGGGGCTAGATAGGGCAGTGAACAAGGTAGGTTCGGATTGATAGGAATCTAAATATGATTCAAATGGAGTGTATAGCTATGAATGTGGTGAATGATGTTGAATATGGATCTGACAATGATGGTTAAAGGAACCTAACTGATGGATGTGCCCCCTAAGTCTTTGGGAGTAGCATGGTGGAGAAATAGTGGCATGATGATCTGCTATACGACGAATGAAGGCTCAAGGGTGTCAAATGAAAACTCAAAATTACAACTACAACCAAGTGTGTAGAAGGAGAGCTAATAAATGGTGGCACATAGGACAAACAGAAATATATAAAACTGAACTACAACAGCATGTTACAGCAAGAGAGACTACAACAAAGCGATCAGAAATCCAACAAGCAGCACTACCTATGAAGAAAATCATTCACTAACCTATGGGGTATAATTGAAAGAAATATCTTAGCTACAATATAGAATACCCTCACAAATCATATCCTTTGCTGGGTGGTGAAATCCATAGTCAAACAATACAAAATGGAAGAACCAAAGGCTAAGAGAATCCCACTACCAAGAGGGACCTCGGGTAAACAATCCCTAAAATATTAGAAACTAGGATACCTCATTCATGACACGTTTGGGATGGTTTCCTGGCACTTCATCCCTTTGGTCCTCAACACCTAATATATTCCTCGGCATGAAAGAGAAGGAATAGGAAGGGTTAGCTTTCGATATAGAATGGAGCATGGTATTCCACCCTGACTTCCATAACCCCTTAGTTGTGGCTTACCCCCGCAGAGTGGGAGCTGGCCCCCCAATAAGCTGGTTGTGATTGTGTCAATATATACTGTAGGATTTTGGTTACCTATAAGAAAACAACTATTTCTAATATATAAGTGACAAAGGGTGTTATTTGGATGTCTATCCATGGTGTCCTAACTTAACTACAATATTGTTTTGGTCCTCAAATGAGGTCACAATGTTGGTTGAGTTAAGGTAAATTTTAGGCTCATCTTGGAGTCATGAACCAAGCATTTACTTTAAGGTGTAAGAAGTGTGCACAAGCGAACTGTAATTTCTAAACCACAACACTCTCATGCCTGAGAGGCGTATGCTGAAAAATAAAGAACAGTAAAAGAAATTAAATACTTCTCAACAACTAACAACGAATTATTCCAGATAGCATACATAAGTAAATGAGCACATAAGGAACTTCACAGGATGTAAGAAATACATGAGGAGTCTCAACTACCAGGCTCGACTAAGTTGGGCTCACATACAACAAAAAGAGGACCGTAAAGCAAGCCAAGGGTATGTGGGAAATTAGATATGGAAGTAAATTGTTAAGGAAAGGGTAGCACATAGATAAGCGGTCTACAAAGGGTCTTAAAACACATCAAAGAGTTGGATAAAATACATGTCGCACCTGTCGACGAAATAGGTGCGGTTGAGGTCGCACAGAACTATAAAATAGTCACGATTGAGATGAAAAATCAATAGAAAAAAATCAGGTCACACTAAACAGGGGTTTCCGCATGACAATTCGCACTAAACTAGGTCACGGTAGTGACCGAGATTGCTTCGAAGGCCTCAAAAAGTGTGATATAGATTTAGATCCAAGTCGCACTTATCAAGGAAAAAGTCATGACCTAGGTCACGGTTATTGGGAAAAAAGGTGGGACCTTGGTCACAGCTTTCTGTTGGATAGGTGCGATCTAGCCGTAACTAGAAGTTTTTAAGGGAAAATTGTTGACTAGTCATCGGCAGGGCAAACAGTGGGACATGACTGGTTCAGATATTCCAAAAGGGGATCATATTTATGATGAATGACAGTACCCAAGTTGAAAAAACGAACAAAAACACTTGTAAAAGTAGAGATCCAAGGGGATCAAGCCAGTGGAATCACCAGAAATGTACTGGGGATTTGTCCCCTACTACGTGCAAAAGCACCTACCTTAGATCAACCAGATTTAAGGGTAGATTTCATGGTGCAAGGGATTTCTTGACCTTGACTTACAACAAGGAATAAAAAAATGTTTTTACAATTTTATATTTTTTTTCTCTAACTAATAAAACAAAAGAACAAGCATACCTTTAAATTGGGCCATTGCAGTTGTTTGAGGAAATGGTCCACCGAATCTCAGGGTTTGGTTCTCTGATCTTCTTCACCAATGGTTGTCAAAGGGAAACGGATCAAGGAGGGTATGGAGAAATCTCAACATATACCATGTATTATGACAAAAGTATGGGAATGCTTGAGGAATCAAAATTTTCTGGTAAATGATGATTAACAAAAAGTGTGAAAAGGTTCAAAAGTATTTTTGGGGACACCTTCACAATGTATTTATATAATGATCGAAGACTTTTCTACCCATGGTATTGTATTGTGCATGGTATTTGTCCATGGTTTTTTACCCATTCTCATTTTAGGGTTTTTTTGTCCTTTTTGGAGAGAATAGGGTTATGTTGCAATAAATGACCATCTTCCCTATATTTATGGGGGAAGGAATAATGATGGTCTGGACTGATTTCAGTGGAATATAAGTTTGAAGTTCAAAATGGAGGAAATAATGGTCATATTATGATGTATAATTATGGTTTGGACCATAGAGAGCTATGTGGAAAATTTTTGGCGTTAACAACTACCATCCTTTTTCTTTATGAACAGTAGCGGTACTCCCCATGGGGAAACACTTGGTCAAATGTACTTTTTATCAATCAACTCTTGTATTTGTGATTTTATCTCATTAAGTTCCAAAATATTCATACGATATGGAGCTTTTGATGTTTGTACCGCCCCCGGTACCAAATCAATTGTAAAATCTATATCTCTTTTCAGAGGTAATCTTAGAATTTATTTCGGATATACATCCTTAAAATCTATTAGAATTGGTATTCCATCCATTTTTTCTTGATTATTTTTCTCTCTGTTTTTTATTATGTGAAATTCCAATACCTTGCAACCTTTATGAACTGATATTTTCATTTCTAAAGGTGAAATTATCTTCTAGTGATTTTTCTCGAAATCCCTTTTTCTATAATAGTATTAATTTCTTCATTTATGCATGAAAAACTTTTATCATAACAATTTAAATTCACTCTATTCTTCTCTAACCAATCCATTCCTATCAACATATCATAAGATCCCAAAGGTAGAATATTTAAATAATCTTGCGTCTTAAAACCATTCATATTAAATTCACAATCTTTCACAAAACTAGTCACTTTTCACTTCGTTCTCGTAGCGAGCTGAAATAACCAAGAATTTTCAAATTTATTTTTTCTGTAGTTTACATAACTCTACAATTCTTGGTTAAACATAACTTAAACTTGCACCTGGACCAATTAATATAGAGATTGGTTTATATTTTAACATACCTTCGATTTCTACCATAGAGATTTGATGATCTGCTTGTTTGTTCTCCAATGTTGCGCTAATTCTGGGCATGCTCCTTGCTATATCTCCTACAATAGTATCTCCTTGAATTGTATACACATTGTTTAGGTTTTTCCTTCTTACCAGACAATATTTAAAATAATGCAGTTCACCGCATTCCCAACATTTTAATGGTTCTCTTTGAGCAGTATTCTTGTTATAATCAATGGGTAATTCTCTTTCTTTTATTGTGGTAGGATTTTTTTGTTTATTCTTTTTAAAATTACTTCTTTGATAACCTCGATAATTATTTCCAAAAATTTTATAAAAAGTTCTTTCTTTTTTTTTTCAAAACTTTCACGTCTTTTATTTTTCCAATTCGGTGTATTTTCTCTTTTGTTTTTGTTTTGGTCATAACATAAATTTTCTTTTCTCATGGCCTCTTCCAAATTTTTTGGATTATGATATTCGATTCCTTCTTTAAACATAGGAGAAAAACAACTAAGAAAATGCTGATTTTTTATTTTTTTATCAAAATACAGGGTACATAGCGTAATAAACTTAGAAAATTACTGTATAAGTCATTCATTGTCAGTGTGCCTAACCTCAACTCATAAAATTCTTTATCCTTTTCCTCATAATATTGTTCCGATCAATATTTTCTTTTAAAGTATTTTTTTTTAAATTTCCATGTTACATAATGTTCCTTATTGTTCTTTACCTTTTTTATGTCTTGCCACCAAATATCAGCTTTTCCAATTAAGATGTAAATTTCCATTTTTTCCTTTAACTCATTTGAATACATATAGATCTGAAAATACTTGTTCATCCCTGAAATCCAAGCCTCTGATTCTTCTCCTTTTTCAATTTCTCCATTGAACATAGGAGGATTAATCTTTTTAAATTCACAAGTAATTTCTTCATATGGATTAATTTATGTTTTCTATTGGTTACTAATGCTTCTTTCACTAGAATCTTTGTATTTTCCTTTAATCTGTTTAGTTGACTCTTCACTTGAAGAATCGGTCTCATTATTAGCAAATTTTAATTTTCTTACCTTACATTTATAAGGTACACACCTTGCTATTGCTAACTCAGGTCCTTTATTCTTTTATTCTTCATGATTATGTATTTTAGTTAATAGGACATTATTTAGCTATTCTTATGCTTTTAAGATGCGTTCAATGTCTTCTTTAACACTTTGCAGTTCTGCTTTTAAATCTTTTACGGTTTGTAGGAGCTTAGATGGATTATCATTCCTACTTTCATTCAAATTTACCCATATATCACCATCTAAAATATTTCCTTCTTCTATGTGTTTTGGTCCCTTAATATGGGATTCTCCTTCGGCAAACATTTCAACTTCTACCATTTTTCCAACAAAATCAAGGTTATTTTTCTCTTCATGTTTACAAAGAGAATCAAACTGTAACACAAGTTAGTTTTTTGTTTATTTATGTTTAAGTGTTGGGACTTTTCAGGTCGAGTGTTGTAACCACTCTGATACCATTTTGTCACAACCCCAAAAGCAACAAACATATATATATATATATATATATATATATATATATATATATATATTNCCATTTTGTCACAACCCCAAAAGCAACAAACATGTATATATATATAACCTTATCTCAAAAGAATAAGTATATAATCAATTCAGTTTTTACACTTGAATTCTATTTTCCAATTCTAACCTATTGTTAAATTGCATGATGGAAAGGTGTAGGCTTTCCCCTTGGGATAATTGATTTACCAAGGTAAAATAATATTTTTTCCACCATAAGTTCTCTAACAATTTTACTTGAGGGTTAAAGTCTATGTTTAAACTAAGTTTTTAAGGTTAAGGTCTAAGGTTTCAACATTATTCCTAAGCTTGGATATTGGCATAAACTTAGTATGATTCTAATGTTCAGTCATGATATGTTGTTTTATTGTTATGGGTTGTATGTAAGGTTTACCCCTTTTAAACCTTGTTTAGTGTTTAACCTAATATATGCTAAACCTAACTTATTAAGGTTTATGGATTATTGTTATAGTTTGGTTAAGACATATATGTCAGTCCATACGATGTTTATACTATGCTTCCCAATCAATATAACTATGTGATAATAGTTTGACTTAGAATTTAACATGATGTATCGAGGGATCAAGGTAAGGTTTTCGGAAGCTAAAACATTTTAAAGCCATATGGATGGTTTTAATGTTGTGCTTTAAAGCTTGACTCGTTGCATGCAAGTTGACAATGCAACAAGGGTGGTTGATTGCTTTTGTTGTAGAGCAATAACTGAGATTCATACCTTAGATTTTGTAGATGGAACTATGGCCCTCCATTTGTTCTTAAGCTCGATCTCATCATTCGATGAGTATTTTCTTGGTTTGTTTGCGAATTGGAAAGTGTGACATTAACCTTGTTGGGTTTTCTATTGTTATATGGCATTGCTAGTTTCCTTGCAACATATTTGGTTGAGGGTTTCTTGTTCTACAATGAATTATGTTTAACTTACTTCAAGTTGATCCATGATGCTCATGTGAGCTCTAATATTGCAAATGTAGAGGGTTTTTTTGAACAAGAATGAGAAATTTATTATACTATAGAGTTGGGTTATAAATTCTTCATTCGGTTAAATGATTTCTTAGAAGTTGTTCGACTTCCTTTTTGTGGAAGGTTTGGATATGTTTCTGCTCGGAGCGTCTGCAATGAGAGTCATGTAAAGGGGTTTATCTTCATTGATGCGTGGATTTTCTGTGAGGAGGACACTCAATCCGGTAATCTCTCTGTATGGAATTTATCCTAAATCTTTCAGTTTTTAAAATGTTTTCAACGGGTTAATGCCAATGTGTTTGTTTTGCAGAGTTGTGTAAAGAATTTCCTTCGTATTAACCTCCATCGATATGCCACCTATCGTTTTATCCATTTTTACATATCATTGGTAAGTTTTGATTTACCATTACCTCATTTATGGTTTTGTTACAGGACTTTTTCAGCATTGTTGTCTTTTGGATGGTTTTAACTAATAAAAAGTATTGATGCATAACTCGGTTGCATGAGTATTAACCTTCAACCATTCTTGCAGGACTGAGGAAGTTCTTTTTAGGTAAGTTTTTAATACCCTATCCATTTTAATATTTATGGTTTTAATACAAAAATACAAGGTTAATGACTTCCTGCGTATCCAATATGTGCAAAAGGAATGTTGGTGTATCCAAAACTTTGTGATATTTTTTTAAGCTTTTGTTGTGGTGTTTGTTCGTTTCTAGAACTACTAAGAGTTCCTATGGTGAGATTTGTTTACCCTTATTGTTAACTCAATACTCCTTCAATGAAATTGATCTCTGACTGTTTATCTATTTGCGTTTGGATAAAATGTGGGTCGTGGCATTGCTATAATTTGGATAAATACTTGTTCCTTCTTCAAGGTATGTGCAATGCCCCTTCTTTTCACCCACAAGGTCTGGTATATAAATACCTTTGTGCAAGGGTTTGAAAATGGAAGAAAGATTCAAGGATTTTTAAGACTCGCTGAAATATTTAAATTAATTTTTATGAGTTGATGGCATTTTAGTGTTTGTAAAAGAAGGCTAGGGTTAAGAATCTATGATAATGTTTAAATCCTAGTTGGACTGTTTATTTTCGATAGTAAAACAATACAAGGACTCTATATTATTAATATTAATTCTATTATATAACCTTATAAGGGAGGATTTATTTCCCTCTCGTCTTTAGTTATATTTGATAGCATATATATTTTAGAAGTATTTGAAGTTTGAAGTATTTTAGTTGATGATTCTAGTTCGATTCACAACTTGATTGTCAGTCTCTTTAGAGACTTGAATTAACCTTTTAATCTAAAAGATTGTATTCTTATTGTAAATTACTACTGTGTATGTGGAGTTTTCTTTTTACCTTCTCGGCTCAATTTATAACCTATAGATAGTTTTCAGTTTGATAAAAAAAATAGCCAGGGGTTTACAAGTGTTTACCCTTAGCCTTATGGAATATTCATCTTTGAGTGTTATATTTATAATCTTTATATACTATAAATCCTCTTGGATCTTTTAATACCTCTATACATTGTTAATAGTTAATATAATATATCAATTTTTAATGCTATTTAAGTTATTGAATTTACACTAAGGGCTTATCTATCATGATAATGACTTCTGCATAAAAGTCTATTTTCAGCTAATCTTAACTTTGTGCATAAATTAGCCCATAACAACAAATGACAAAACAAAACTTTAAGAAGTTATTTGATTTATAAATATTTGTATATAAGACTGCAAATAATAAACTAACATGATTTAATAATCAATTTCAGAGATGTAACTAACAAATCTAAAATACATGATTAATAGATGGAACTTGTCACCACTGATGGGGAATCAAAACTGAAGGTTGTCATTCCTCCCAATCAATATTCCAGAAAAACCAAGTTACTTGCTCTGAAACCCCTGAGTATGTTTGTTGAACCACAAGGATAATTACTGGTCATAAATATCCCTTTTTTCATAAGCTAGTACGCATTCCCTTCCATCATAAGCCTCCTGCTCATTTGATGGGTTCAATACTTATAGTATTTTTCCTAGTACATGGTCATTTATGATTCACTTGATCATTATTACTCCACAATGAGTCTCGAACTGATTTTTACAGGGGAGGATGCCTCTTGCATCACTTGAGCTTTGGTTCAACAATTTTTCCACTTAGGATTTTATTTTGACACTTGTCATTCCTCCTTATGGGTTAGCAAACACTCTACAACAACTACTTCAGTTTTAATTCTCTTAGTTTTTAATTATTAAATAATTAATAATACTTTTACACTTATTTTGACATCACTTGGTCAAAATCTCAAAAATAATAATTTAAAGTATTTAAAAACAAATGAATATTCAGGTTCTTAGGTGTGTTGCATAGACTCGGCAAAGTTAAAGGACCACTCCAACAAGTTTGTTATCAACATCAGAGTGTGGGGGAATGGAGAAGAATGAATGACAAAAGGGGGAGATACAAAAGTCTCGAAGTGTATGATCCTCCAACCTGCAACTAAAACACTTCATTCACCTCTGAACTAGAATTCTGAATGGCATCTCCATCAACCCAAGTTGGAAAGGAATCCATTTCCCTCGAAATTAGTTCACAAACAGGGAGAGTGAACACTCACCATGTAATGGACAAGAAAAATCTATCCAAGATTCCAAAGGACAATTAATAAATGATAAAAAATCATTCTCCTTCCTCATGACATCCTGTTATGTACTTCATGAGGCCTCCTAAGGTCGAATTTCCCTCCATGGGCTTCCTCCAACTCATCTTACTTGTTAGTAACTCTTATTACACTTGTCCTCTTCTTCATTCTCCAATTATTTCCCCAATACAAATGGCTACCTATAACTCCCAAATTTACCCTCTTGGTGGCTATTTTTAGCCATGTCATGTTAGATTTTTCATAGGTCTACAATCAGGTGTGAATTTTTCATACTTGTCATAGAATCTTTCATCATTTGTTCTCATAGAGTGCATGGAATCTCCTTCCAATTCGCACACATTTCCTTCTAGTCTCTTTCTTTTTCATTGGAGTTACTCTCCTTTACTAATTTGAATTCCTTGGCTCGTGATATGTTATTTGACACCACATCACCCTCCAATAAATTTACATTCCCCATGGATTCGAATTTGGATGAAGATCATGCCAAGTGTGTGGGGAATCTAGTCACCGAAAGGCTCCACATGATTCCAAGTGTCTTCATGAACCCATGCCACCTTATTTTCTTATCATTTATCATTTATGTGACCCATTTAAATGTGAATATTGCAAACTAAAGTCCTTTTAGGTCCCATATCCTCTTATTACAAAATTTATGTCTCCATCTTAACATAGGGAAGTATTAGGTTGGTGAAACATTATTTGCAAGTAGTCTTTATGGATGGGGACATGACAATCCTACCCAATCAATATTGCTTGTACTCAAGCAATTCCAATTTTGGATGCTGCGGAATTTTTTCATCTTCCCAAGTGGCATCTTTACTTGTTACTACTTCCATTGCACCAAGTGCTCTCTTATGGTTCTTCTCCTTAATTTTATTTCTAGATGCAATCTGAGTAGTGGCACTCATGTACTGCAATTTTGTGTTCCCAAAAGTAAAGACATGTGTATTTTTCATATTGATATATCTCGTGGCATCACCACTAAACACGAAAAGATCAATTAATTCCATCAAAACAAAATTTGCACAAATAATCTTTACCTCCATATTTTGGAAACATTTTCTGAACTTTCAACCCCGTTTTGATCACTGTATAATTATTTCAAGTTGTACCGAGTTACCAAACTTTGAGTATTTTAAGATCTTAATAAACTTTTAGAGAGGAACCACCATTCTTGTTGCTGCACTACACTGAATACAATCACCTTCTCAAGTGGTGACTCAACCTCCCATACTGCTTGCTTCCCCAAAAATTGAAACCAAGCAATATCAGGATCCCATTACTTGTATTGCACCATTCCAAAATCATGAGTACAAAATATAGATCATGAAAGTACATTAAAAAATCACTAAAATGTACATCAAGAAGGTACCTTATCAAAGAATCATGAAATTGCTTATACATCCAAGTAAGGAATCATCATGTGGACCATACACACAAGCATCAGATATTATATCAAATCTACTCCAATGGCATAGGTGAGGATCATGTTTCCTATAATGCTGCTCCAAAATAATGTAATATGCATCAAAATAATCATCCATGTGTCATTTCATCCAAGGAGTGAATGAAGAACCTCCACCTTGAATCTAAACCAATTAAGGAGCAAGGAAAATAGGAAGACTTCAAGTCACTCAATGAAGTCTCATCAACAAACCCATGCATATGTATACCATCAAGAAATAACAAAGGTGTTTCAGCCAATAATAATTTGCTTCATTCATATATCTCTTCACCCAAGTTTTGGATGAAGTTCCTCCAACATTAAATGGACTAAGCAAGGAGCAAGCAAATTCATGAGTCTTCAAGTGACTCAAGTGAACATCATAGGTGCACTCATGTAGATGTGTATCATCATAATGTAAAAAAGGATTTTGCTTAAAATGTAAAGAAGACAGTGATCTAATAATTTCATCATTAAAAGGAGAGACATAAGTTTCATACTCCTCATGTGGCACCATAAAAAAGAAACCTTTCACCCAATTTTCATCCCCAATTGATGTGGCTGAAAAATGAAGTAGGGAGTGAAGTATTGTGAACCAACCCATCAAAATTTTGAATGCATATTCTCCATCATTTTCTAGTCCAATTGTGGTGAGATCATGTGCCTCTTCAAGAACCATAAGTGCTTGGTTTCCTTCTTGTTTGAATGTAGCCTCTTCAAGAACCTGCATATCAATATGTACCTCATGTTCCACCATCACATGAGGTTTCTCATTTGTAACATAAATGCTTTCATCCATTGAATGATTGTTTGATATGTGGTAGGGTGTAAAGGACCTTTGGAACCTCTCTTGAAGTTGCTCAATCTGCACCATAGAATTTTGGAGTTCATTTTGGGTGGACTCCAACTCATTTGAGAGCTTGTCATTATATTTTACATTATTCAAGGTTATTCCATGATACAACCCAACAATCTCTATTAAATAATATCTATCAAAAAGAAAATTCAAAACTTCACCTTTGATGTTGGATATTTCCTTCTGAATTTTCTCGATGCCCTCCATGGAATATTTCCCCTCCATGCTACAAAAAAATTTCAAGAACAAATCATGTGTGACATGGAGAGTCTTTATGGACTCTTGAATCTTCTTGTCATCCATCCTCAATGACCCTTCAAGAAAAAGAGGTTCTTTTTTAGGAACATACTCTTCTTCTTTCTTCTTGATTTGATCAACTTCTTGAAGCTCAAGTGGTGATGGGGAAGTTTATCTTGGTTCTTCATTATCTACTACAAGGTATTCATCTCCATTCTCATGTGAAATTTTCCTTGCAGAAACATCTTCAAAAGTGGTCTCTATGTCACCAACATAGAGGTGTGAGCACCCATCAATAGGTACTCCTTCACAGTTCAAGCATCCATCGATATATGATATTTGGTCCATGTCCACAGTAGAATGTGTATTGGAATGATATTCAATAGTTTCAAGGTACTATTCTTCATTGTTATGTGATGTTTCTTCATCTTTTTTAGAGTCAGTATGGAGTGAATTTTGATCCTCTTGATATAATGCTTCTTCTGCTTCACCACCCATAGAACTAGGTGGATCCTTGGTCTCCTCCATTAAAGAAAGATATGCTTGATATTTTTGGGGAAAATTTTAACATGTTGCTATAGAAATATTTCTAATTCCTTCATAAGAGTAGCTCATGGTGGTTTGGCACATACATCTTCACTTAGTTTCTTCCAGTCATTTATTTCTTCCTTCATTCCATAAGGAGTGTCAAAGTTCTCTTTATTATGGGAACTACTACTACCCCCTGATGCCAGCTTACCCATAAGTTGTCTAGCCATTAATTCAAACCCTTGCATAATCTCCTTGGTCATATTATAAAAATATTACTTCATGATTTTCTTAAATTCATCCATATAATCCATAGCTTCTACACCTCATTTGTCTGTAATCACCACTAAAGCATAATGGACTTCTTCACCTTCTTTTCTTCCACTAACAGTGTCTTCAGTTTCATTATCTAATGGAGGGATATAATCATTAGGAAAAATAAATGGAGGTATTCAATAGATTCCAAGGCCATGCTCTAATAGCACTATAATTTCCCTACTTGGAATTTTGGAGAAAATTACAAGTTGGTCAATTTCAAGCTTAACTAGTCTTTCTTGATTGGGTTCCAAACACCGCTGCACCTTTCCAAATTTATTGTGGAATGGAACTATGTAATTTAAAACATCCTGTCATACCTCAAACACTTAATGGTCTAGTCATAAAACTCTTTTGGCATGATATTTAAGTTTGCACAATTTGGCCAATTTCTAACTTTAGACTAGCGAAACCCAAGTTGATCCAAATGCACCCAAATGACTTCAAAATCTCTATGAAAAAGATAGAGGGGTATTGGGACACCCTAATGAATATTATGAATTCTCATACACTTCCATATGCTTTTTAAACTTTCTTTTTACCCTAGGGAAAGAATGACTAAAACACTAGGAAAATTGATGTTAAAACCCCCAAGGGTAGATGACACTTTTGTCTCTCTAAATGCAGTACGACTCTCCCAAATTTCAGAACAAAGTATGGGGATGCATATAATACATAAATTTATTTCATTATTCATGGATATTAATATTTTCAAACCACTTATGAGGTGCAACTGCCAATGAATTTGTTTAAGGGGAAATGGTATTAATAGCTCAATTTTGAATCATGCAAAGTAGATTGAATGGTTAAGATAATGAAATGACATATAAATATCATAAAAATTATTCCAATGGCTTCCCCAATATCATTAAACATCATATAAATTCCTTCACACAAATATGATGTATAACCCTTTCAAAGTGGAAGACAAATTCATGAAAACTAGTCATTCAAGAGCATTGGAATGCAAGCCTTTCACACTGGAGTTTCTTGAATTTAGATATATAGAGAATATGGTCATGAAACTGCATAGTCATAAATAATTTATTTCTTCCCCATAACCATAAAACTCATATGAAATTCCTTATACAAATCTGATATACAACTCTTCTAAATTGGAAGCCAAATACATGAAACTAGTTGTTCAAGAGTATGGGAATGCAAGCCTTTCACATTGGAGTTTCTTGGATTTAGAGCTACAGAAAATATGTTCATAAAAGTAAAGAGTCATACATAATTTATGTCTTCCAAATCATCATCAAAATTAGATAAAATTCCACATACAAATCTGGTATACAACTCTTTCAAAATGGAAGCCAAATACATGAAAACTAGTCATTCAAGAGCATGGGAATGCAAGCCTTTCACACTAGAGTTTCTTGGAATTCGAGATATAGAGAATATGGTCATGAAATTTATGTCTGACCCATAATCATCAAACTCATATGAAATTCCTTATACAAATTTGATATACAACTCTTTTAAATTGGAAGCCAAATACATGAAACTAGTCATACAAGAGCATGGGAATGAAAGCCTTTCACACTAGATTTTCTTGGATTTCGAGATACAGAGAATATGGTCATGAAAGCACAGAGTCATAAATAATTTATTTCTTCCAAATCATCATCAAAATCATATAAAATTCCTCATACAAACCTAATATACAACTCTTTCAAAATGGAAGCCTAATATATTAAAACTAGTCATTCAAGAGCATGGGAATGCAAACCTTTCACACATGGATTTCTAATATTTTGAATTACAGAGCATATGTACATAATATTAAAGATACATACATCATATAACCAATATTTGGAATCAAATCTACTTAGAAAATTGAAATCACCACTCCAACAAGTGCACCATCAACATGAGAGTGTGGGGGAATGGAGAAGAAGGAATGAGAGAAGGAGGAGATAGAGAAGTAAAAAACTGTATAAGACTCCAACATAAAACTAAAAAAATCCATTCAGGTCCAAATTATAGGTCTGAATGGACTCTCCATCAACCAACTTGGAAATGAATCCAACTCCCTCAAAATTGGTTCACAAGCAGGGACAGTGAACACTCATCGTGCAATGAACAAGAAAAAGATCTCCAAAATTCCAATGGACAATTAATTCTTCTTCCTCATGGAATATTTTTATTAACTTCATGAGGCCTCCTAAGGTCGAATTTCCCTCCATAGGCTTCCTCCAACTCATCTTAATGGTTTAGTAACTCCTATGACATTTGTTTTGTTCTTCATGCTCCAATTCTTTCCCCAATTCGAATGGTTGCCTCTAATTCCAAAATTTTCCATCTTGGTGGATATTTTTAGCCCTTTCATGTCATATTTGTCATAGGTATGCAATCAGGTCTGAATTTTTCATACCTGTCATAGACTCTTTCATCATTTGTTGTCATAGAGTGCATAGAATCTCCTTCCAAGTGGCGCACATTGTCTTCTAGTCTCTTCCTCTTCCATGGGAGTTACTTTAATTTACTAATTAGATTTCCTTGTCTCATGATATGCTATTTGACACCACAAAACCCTCGAATAAAGTTAATTTCCCCATGGATTCGAATTTGGATGACGATTATGCCAAGTGTGTGGGGAATCTAGGAACCCAAAGGCTTTGGCAAGCTTCCAAGTGTCTTCATGAACCCATGACACCTTATTTTTTTAGCATTTATCATTTATGGGACCCATTAAATGTAACTATGGTAAAATAAAGTCCTTTAGGGTCCCATAGCCCCTTATTACAAAATTAATGTCTCCATATCAACATAGGGAACTAGTAGGTTGGTGAAAAATTATTTGCTAGTGTTATTTGGATGGGGACATGACATTTTTTGAAGTTTAGAAAAATTATTCAACTTTTTAAAATGGGTATAAATACTTTGTAAACTTCAAAAATCAGAATTCTACAGGGAAAAGATTTTCCCTCATTTCAAAAAGAAACATTTATTATAAAAATTGTTAATAGAAAGATTAATTTATTATTAAAACTGTTGTTAATAGAAAGACTAATTTATTATTAAAATTGTTAATGTATGGTTAAAACACTTACAAGACAATTACAAAAAAACTACTTTTCCCTCTACTGCCTCGCCTCTTTCTTATTTTCTTCACATTCAATATGAATTGATGTTTCGCATATATTTTATGAAGACTGAATCTTTCCATATGTTAATGTCCTGAAAATCTCATTAGAATGGAAAGAAAGATCTTGGAGCGACCTCCATTGTTCCTTTCTCTGCAAATTCTTATGGTCATCTAGCACTTGGATTTTGAGAAGAGGGGGCCCATGACATTCTACCTTTCCAAGTAAAATCTCAATGAACTTGAATTTCTTATTCATATATTATAGTTACCCTATTATAGCTAGATTCAAATCATCTCTCTGAACTTATTTTGCTTTCTTCGTTCATACAGGACAAGACAGTCATGATAGGATTCGACGACAACAATGTCCAGTATGCGGTTTTGCTCACATAGTTCAATTTATCCGTTCTTCCCAAGATTGAGTGCTCTTTCTAACATGCACAGCTTCATTTTGCACAAGTGGTTCTTCGATTGTCAAAAGCCTTTTGACTTGTTTCATGATTTTTTATTTGGAAGAAGTATAGAGGTTTAGGGTTTAGGATCACTAGGATTTGATTAATGAAGGATACATTAGCTAAGAACCTCAATTTGAATACCAACCATCACCTCTTTTCAAATGAAGATAAAACCCCTGTATCAAGTTTAGGTCTGGTGAAATAGTATCTTGAAACCCTCCAAAGAAGAGTAGATCCAAGTGTTCCCATTTCTTCAGGTGACGAAACCAATGTACATCTTTCCCATCCCTGTTGAATTGTTCTTAAACTCTGGATGCTGGGAACTTTGTTCTAATTTCACTATTGATTCAAATGTCAATGGATTAAATATTATTCCAATATTCAATCGGGGCTCAAGAATGTAACACAGAAATCTCGATGTATGAACAATCGTGGATCTCTGTCATGGACTGCATGGGTGAAGGGTTGCTTCTTTATTGCAATGGATAGACAGATCTCAATCCGTATAGGATTTTAGACTTCTCTTTCTTGCAATGGGTGGACAAAGGTAGCTGTCCAATTTGCAATTGGTAGTGCTCTACACCTATGTTACTAGAAACGAGAAACACGAAATTAAACCAGAAACTAGATGAGTATGAGAAACAGAGTCTAAAAGTTTTGTACATATAAGAAAGGAGAGGAGAGAAAATACTTCAATAACATAAATTAAACTTAAAAGTTAAATGTAAAAATAAAATAAAAGTTTTAATATTATTGATGAACATTAATCAATAGTTCTACACATTAATTTCTTCTTACCATGTCATTTTATATCCAATCTCAATCTAAATCTTCAATTCATACCTTTACAAAATTACAAATCTTTTACCTATTTAGAAAATATGATATTAAACTTTAATAAAAAACTCTATATTTATCATGATTCTACTTCAACCAAGGATGCTTCAAACTTAGATTACCTTAGCCATTACCTTAATAAAAAATAAAAAATACTAAATAGCTATTAATTTTGTCTTTAAATTTTAAGAAAAAAAATTAAAAGTGGCTAAACATTAATTTCATTTCAATCTATTGCCATTTACCACGCCAAGCAATACATAAGTGTAAGCAAATCACTCATATTAATCTAGTATTGACGTTGGATCAATTGTGTAAGGACTCTGTGAGGGTGTTCCAAAAGACAAAATATGAACAAGAAAATAATTATGATTTAAAGGAGATCAAACAAAGGGTGGGAGAATAATATGAGAGTATGGCCAGTGGCTTTAAGATTTGATGAGCCATTTGAGCTATAGTATTCAGGATGTGCATCATAAATAATGGTCCAAGGCCAAGAGGATCTGCTCTATTTTATATGATATGAGGTATTGGATCCACATATGTTGTTGGATTTGCTTTCCTATTTCGGGATTCATTGATAGCAGTGATTTCCATAGCACTATAGAAATAAATGGCTATATGCAATTTTACAAGGTATTAACATAGAATGGAGAGGCAGAGCAAGCAATTGATGTTGAGAAAAAATGTAGTGTTTTTATGTTTCCTATTTTATAAAAATAGTGCTAAATGTTCCAGTAACCACGGGGACTTCACTTAGTGAACCTCTCACATAACACGTGCGATCGTGGGATATTAAAGAATACCCTTAATTTCCAGAGATATTGACCCAAACTGTTTTTGTTGAAACCCCCTCCCAATACTTAAAACCTCCTCCCCATCCATTTTTATACCTCAATCCTTATAAACCACCCTACCCACCCCCACCTTAAACCTCTCATCCCCTAAATACCTGCAATATATTGGTTCAATTTTTGATAATTTTAAAACCCAAAATATGAACTAACGTGATAGAATATTGGTCAACAAGTGAAGCCTCGGTGCCAGTAATGGCCTTAAGAAAAAATGATCAACAATGATCATTTCTTAAAAAATCGAGTTCGGTCTTTTGGCGTTTTTCGTCTTGTTGTCATTTCTCAACAATTTTCTTAAGAAAAGATGATCGACAATAATCCTTTCTTAAAAAAACGAGTCCAGTCTTTTGGGGTTTCCCATCTCGTTGTCATTTCTTAACCGTTTCTCTTTGTAAGAAACGAAAAAGAAACAACTCTAGTAGTTCCGTTTCTGATAATATAGCTCTATACTAGGTCCACAATTTTAGTGGAGGAAAACACCATCAAATCCATCATCATTCTTCTATCAACACATTTCTTCATGTAGCAGCGGCTCAGTGACTTCACTTCATGACTCGATCTATGATACATAACAACCTGTGGTAATGACTATATTCTTCACGTTGGTGGTGGTTCCCTTCATTCATGACCAGCAAGCAGGAAGATTCCAATCCGACCGTCTTCTTTCACAAAATCTCAGAACCTCATGCTCAAATATAATCATGGGCCTTAAGATAACTTCTTCAAAAGGAAAATTGTAATGACCATTACATAGATTCGGTCGATTATAAACAAATTATTGTTTTAGGTTTTTTTATGTTTCTGTGACATAAACGAAAAATCTATCCCGAGAAAAAAGATAAAGGCGATGGAGGATCCCTCAACATATATATTTGGCTTGCTTAGAGTGAAAAGCAACTCTATGTGAAAGGGCATCTATAAGAAAGATTAATGTTAAGAATTAATTAATAACAGGAAAAATAAATCATTTATATATATAATTGAGATTTACGTATACTGGCAACAACCACATTAAATTAATTAATGTGTCTGAATACGTCGATAGGCGTAAATTTAAGTACATACCATAGGGAAAAACATTAATATAAAAAGTATGTGCCTAAATTTACGTCTATCGACGTATTTAGACACATTAATTAATTTAATGTGGTTGTTGCTAGTAACGGGTGGGCTCATAGGCATATCTCCAAAATAATAATAAACAAAATATCACATATATACGCCTATCGACGTAATTATTATGCTCGAATTAATTATTATACTTTTATTTTTTATTATTAATATTGATAAATTAATATTTTAATTGATTATAATATAATAATTATTTAAATATTTAAATATTAATATTAAATAAATACTATTAATTATAATCAAATCCAAATATAAATATATTATTAATTAATTAATTAATGTGTCACAATAATATTATATATCATAACACTTAGGGTTATATCGTAATGCATAGGAGACATAACCATTAGATTACTTTATAGATTGTAATAAGTTGAATGATGAGCATTTGATTATTTTTAATTCATGGTTAATATTTGATTTAACAAAGACTATGGTTGTATATAGAGATGTTTTTTCAATTGAATGATGATGATGCCCAAAAAAACCCTTTGAGATATAAAATAACAACATAAAATGTATTTATGTTTTAAAATAAAAATATAAACTCTAAATAAAAATTATTAATTATTAATTAATTAATATTA
>LPNX010679352.1:292038-305116 GCA_001517045.1 Pseudotsuga menziesii
TTGGACAATTGTGATAAAAGTAGTTCTAAGAACTTTAATAATGTTAGTTTTTTACAAGAATTTTCTATAGCACCAATAAAAAACTAAAATGCAAATACGATACTCGTGTTTTACACTTTATGTGAGTTTCCTAGTAGCCTAAGATAATCATTATTCACAAGTTTGATTATTATAATTTTTTTCAAAATTTATTAATGTTATATAGTGGGTGTGGGTGGCTGAAGATTTGCCAACAAAAATTAGATGAATAATTACATTTCATATATAATTACATCTTATATATGAAATGGCGACGGGATTCAGTGCCCCGATGTCTCTGTGAGAAAGAAAAGCGTGCGACTGGCATATGTTTTATTATGCTCGTCCGATAGCTTATTGATGCATCGGCATAAAGCATGTATGCATCATAGTAGTCCAGAATAAAGACCCTCTTTCTGGCTGCAGCCTGCATCAACGTTCGATATATTTGAAATACATGATATAAAGGAAACGAGAACATAGTACAAGAAAAGACAAAACTCGACGAACCTGCCCAACAAAAAGGTCACCGAGGAGCTTTTCTATGTGTTAATAGGTGATTGAACTCTTCTGTGGGCCATAGATATTTGGGTCCAAGCTCCTAGATGGGGCAACTGTCTGTTACACGCAAGCAAAATTTGATTATTAGACCGTTTGAACAAAAGAACTTCAAAGACCGATGGCCTATTCATGTATAAATGGGATAAACTGGTTATGAAGGACTAACTGAATTACTTGTAAGCATTGAATCAGCATCAAGCTCAAACCAGCGAGAGCCTGCCATGCAGATTCAAGGTCGGCCCTTCACGCGCTCTCATTCGCTATGGCGAACAAAATTCATTTTCTAAGTATCACAAACAAAGAGCTGGGTGGAATAGGAGAAACATATTAATACATTCTTACCTGCAAAAACTTGAGGGCGGGCAAAATGTATTAAATTTAATCCTTTTATCTAAATCATAACATAATACTATGCTTATTAAGTATTATAAAAAGATGTATTTATATTAAAACTAATTAAATATTCAAATAATATTACTTAAGATTAAAAAAATTATATCTTTATTTGAAATGACATCATATAACAATCAAATAAATGTAAATTATGTGAGATGGTATGTTAAATATTAATTATGTATCACTTGAATAGATGTACTTTAAAAAAATCTGATTACCCTTTCTACCAAAAATTCATATTGATTCAATGTACTTTAAAAAAAAATCTAATTAGCCTACCTAATGTTCATTGCATAAAAACCATTTAATTAAATCCATGTCCATTCAATATACTTAAAAAAAAATTAATTAACCTACATACCAAAAATTCATATCTATCCATTGCATAAAAACCATTCAATTAAATATATATATATATATAAAATATGATTACCTTCACCTACGTAAAATTCAAATCAATGAACTCGAGAAAAAAAAAATACACATACTAAAATTTAATACCTAAAATTATGAAAAACACACGAATATATTTCTTATAAATATAAAAATAAAATATTATTGTACTAAATTTATTTGATAATAATTGTTATATATACAAAATCATTATAATTGAAAATGATTATCAAAGTATAATTATCCTATATAATTGAAAAAAATTCATATATTTAATATATTTCCTAGTTCTTTTTATTACAAAATATTCATAAAAAGTGTGACAGTATAATTATTGGAGCATTCAAATGCATTTTGTTAAAAATAATATTTTATTACAATTTTCATCTTCTACGGGTACAATGGACTTTATCTCGAATCAAAATTCTACAAGGGAGGGTCCACTGCCATATATCAAAATGGCCGATGGAAGGGTGAGTTGTAAGAATTCTTAATGCTTTTTTGAAATGATTCAAAGTGAGGGTCATGAAATTTCCCTGGTGCTTACGTTATGAATAACAATTATGTGAGACTTTCAATAACTTCGGAAAAAAAAAACATAAAATATATATTTATATATTGCTGAATAGAGATGTTATGGGTATGAACCAAAAATTCATATAATTCAATGCACTTTAAAAAAAATGTAATAAACCTACCTAACAAAAATTCATATAAATTCATTACATAAAAACATTCAATTAAATATATAAGAATTTGATTCGCGGAAGTTCATAATTATAGGTGCATTCGCGTCACAAATTTGCAATTATTCCCAATTGTTAAGTAAATATTGTATGATTTTTATCTGCATCTAAAAATAGAATTTAACCGAGCGGGTGTGGCATTACATCGTGTATAGCTTCATGTAGAGTAGTCACCTGGTCTCTCGATACGGTCCGTACCTGATCACGGATTAACAAAAAGCATCAGGTCACAGGGTCTATACCATTGGAGTAGTTCGTGGTTATGCGATAACTATCTGGGCAACGAGAATACCTTGTGAATGACAGTCCAAATGACTCCCTCCGTGCAGGGAGGAGTGGTGAGAGATCCTGTGTACCTATAATATTTCCTGTGACCCACTTTTATGTGCTTCGGATCCACCATGCCCACAGCTTCCTCAGGGGGTTCCATATCCGAAATGGACTTGATTTCATCCATTAACTGTTCGTCATACCCAGAAAGAGTAAGGATGAATATACATAATAATAATAATGATATTGCAAAATCAGATTTATTATGAATATACTTCGTCCAGGAAAGTGTCATGCCTGCCAAACTTGTAAATGATTCCTATCACGGCGATTTTGCCTCTGCTTGATGCACCAGATGGGTTTCTAACGGATGCCTATTTCAACACAAACCTAATTCAGCAAAAGATAGTTGAGTGCAGCATGCAGTAGGGTCTAAATAGGGTTCTGATATTTTTGTACCGTTTTCGGTCGACAGTGTGCTCTGTGGGGGCATGCCAATGGCATTGATTCATTGTAAATATTCTCCCTTCTATCTCAATACTACCCGCACCATTCGGCCATTTCAATTGATACAACATACATACAGACAGACGGTAGGTGTAAGAGAAAATCGAACCTAGAACCTTTGATCGATTGCAAAAGATTTAAAAGATTCAGCTAAGATTCAGCTAAGGACCTTTTCATGAGGGTTGCATTTGTAGGTCGATAAATTCTGTGGAGCTTGCCCATACCTAGATTGATTCTCGCGTGTCTCTTCACCACATCGACCGGAGATTGCTGCGTCCCATTCCCGGAGGCCTTCCATTCCTCGTTGAGCTCCCCCCTAGTGCTCATCTCCTTGGGGCCTTTTTCGTACTCGAATTCGCTTTCATCCTCGGCAGCTAACTACTCCACCACCCCGTTTCCTAACATACTCCTCGGCGGCTAACATACTCGTCACGCGATCTGCTCTATCTCCTCCACGTGCTCATCGGCTCCTACCTCTATGGGTAGTTAGGAGTGTTAAACGATCAGAAGATTGGAATGATCTGAAGCATCCACTTGGCGGGATTTGCAGGATCTTGATGATCCGCTCAAGCATGTGTATCCCCCAAAAATACCATTGATATTTACGCCTATCGGCGTAATAATCATACCACTTGGTATAATGTGATAGATGTTTACCCTGCGTTGTGATGTCTTATGGGAATTGTGATAGACATTTACCGTGCGTTGTAATGTTTTATGGGAATAACCTATAGACCGGACCATTTGCACGATTAGGGCATTGGTGCTCTGCTAGGTGTCCTATTGGTGCAAATGGTCACGTGTATAGGTTATATGTATAGATCTTAGACCATATTTCTATTCACAAGAAAACCCACACCTTCTAAGGTAAAACTATTATGTAATATGAACAACTACCATGGTATGATTAACAAATTTTTATATTATATTTTCATACTTTAATATATAAATTTTCTTTTTAAAATCATCTAAATGTAATTTAATTGTGTTGTTATCGCATAGATAACTATCGTTATAATGATATGATTTCCATTTGCATGCCTCTATAAAATTCTCTTCAAACCATTAAAAAGATTACAGACGTAAGAGATTAAAACGAACAATAAATTTCACAATTTATGTTACATATATTCCATACTATTGTTGATCGAAATTATAAGATCCCACATTATGAACCCAATCTTAAAAAGCAAGAATTCGAGCCAAACCTAATATGAAAAACTCGAATAGAAACATCATGATGCTAACAATTAAAGGAAACCTAATCTGATAAAACGAGTGTGATTAGAGGCTGGAACGTGTAATAGCAGGATCTTTGTGGATTGCATGATTGATTTCTGCTTGAAATCTTTGCATGACAGCAGAAGGCAAACAAAGGGGAACCACTATTCCCTCCACGCCACTTGTATTGCAATGCGAGATGAAGTTGTTGACTAGACCCGGTACTACTCCCACCCCTCCTCTTGCCGGACCCCCGTAGGACGCTCCTCCCCACCCAAAATCCACATCTCTCAACTGCATTTTGGAAACGTCGGAAACAAAAAAAGTGTTCACCACTGTGCAATGAGGGCGCCCTTTCAATTCCATCAAATCTATCTCCGATCGCATGTACTCGTCGTTCACAACCGTTTTCGCTTCGTTGATCAATTTCACAGCGAAAGAAAGCGGTTTGTTTGCCAGCTCTTATGCGGTCGCCTTAGCGCATGCAAGGCTTATAGCATTTCCATAGAACCCTTCTAGAAGCGGCAGCTCGGATTTATTGCGGGCATCCATGGTGAATATCAACCGAGCTTCCTGCTCCGCAGCCAGTTGGACAGCCTTCGTTCTTAAACGCCACAAAAAGGTTGATAGAATTTCAAAGGTTGTGTACTTTCCTTTCCCTACTGCTTGCCTTTTGAGCGACTTGATCTCCTTGTGTACGAAGAAGAATGATTTGTGGATTAGCTCGTTAGCAGACACCAACTGCCCATCTTTGTCCTATATTTGATCGTATTCGTAGAGAGGATATTTGACAGTAGGCTTCGTTCGGGGTCGAAGGATTTCTCTTTTCCAAACCGGGAGAACCGAAGGCCTGCTTCCCCCCTTCACCATTTCAGCGAGAGCGTTCATGAACTGAAGGATGCCAATTCCGTCGGTCATGGTGTGATTAAAGGTCATGGCAAATATGAACCCTCCGCATCTCAGATGCGTTACCTGAAATGTCATGATAAACAGTATCTTCAGAAAACACAATTTCGATTAGAATAAATAGCATTCAATCCCACGATGCCCGATTACAGGTGCAGGCGAGTACGCGATTTGAATTCATGCAAGAATATCCACACACGAGTCAGAGCATGAATGAATTAACCTGAATGAAAAGGAGAGGAGAATTGGTAATAGTCTGTGATTCGAGCACGTTGTGCAGCAGATCTTGCCAGCAGGGAAAGGACGGCTGGACGTCTCCGAATTAGTCAAGAGAAATGTCTACATCGGCTTCCACAAACAGAACGCCTTCTCCCGTGCACTCCACCACGATCTTACCGGCGGGCGCCTCTCGGACTCTTCTGGCAAAAGGGTAATAGAACACTAAAACCCTGGCCAACCCTTCTCTGATAGCACCAGTGGGATCCTCACCATTCTTCAATCGGTCGAACCGATAGAACTGAATGATGGGAAAATGAAATCTCAGAGTGGCTTGATCATCGATATTGGAGAGGTATAGAAACTCTTTCGGAGTAGGCAGAGAAGGTTCCACCAGGACGGCCGGCATCCTGGTCACCTTGAATTGCAGAGATGCCATGAAAGATCAAAATTCGGAAACATCAACGAAGTCGAAATTATAAATGGCTACAAGATTTACAGGAGACGTGCATTAGGCGACAAAATATATAAGCATCTTATGTTTTGGATATTAATTATAGGCGAAAAAATATTAAAGAATCTTATGTTTTGGATATTAATTATAGGCGACAAAATATATAAGTATCTTAGCATTGTGAGAGTATCCAACACCGCTCGATGGAGGTGTGCGCCATGGCAAATAGTTAATTAGTTACTCGTGGCATTTAACAGTTTTGTTGAAATATTTATGTTATAGGTGTTTTTATTTGATATTTGGGTTGGATTATTTTTTATATTTTTTTATTTACGGTTTAGGGCTAGATAAATGTGTTTTGGATATTTATTATATGGTAGTAGTTCAAAATTCTAGTGGCAGTAGTCAAAATTCAAGTGGTAGTAGTTAAGGGGACAGGCGTATATATGTTAGAATTTTAGGGTGGACTATCATGTATGCTTTTTTATCTACCAGCAAGGATGAGACAAGTGTACTGTCCAGATTGATTCTATCGTAGTTGTTCAAGATTAAACGAGAATAAGACATTAGTTGAGTGGTTAGATTAATGGCATTTTGCAAGTGGTGTTTTGTATAGTTGTAATAGCGGTGATTGCATAAGATTAAATATGGCCTTAGTACCACACATGCAAGTGATGTTCTTAATGATTTTTATCATTATCTTACTACATGTTTTGCTAAGGGTTACCTAGTCCTAAGTTCAGCCTCTTCCCTATTTGTCGCACCCTAACTCTATGATGCTTGCAACCTGTTTTTATGAGGAATGTGACTTTGGGGACTATGGTTTAAACACCATAGTCCTTATCCCATTACTTTGTATGAAATATTATTAGGTTTGATCTACGGTACACACCATGGTCCTTGTGCAAGGTATAAAGTTTGCGTGTTTGATTTAAATATTAAACAAGTGGGGAACTATGGTGTTCATACCATAGTTGAGGTTCATTCTTGGCTTTACCACCTTCGATATATTATATAATAAGGTTTAGCCATGTGATACAATGGGAGGTACAAGGGTTATGATTTGGTTTGACTTTTGTAATAAAGATTTGTCCCAGTTGCGAGTTGACAGTGCAACCAGGAATTTAATAGCATGTCTGAGATTTAATGTCGGCCCTTTACTTGTCTTACACGCTAGAAATTGTTACTGCAAGGGTTTAATGTGTTCTTTTCCATGTTTGAATGTTTCATTTTCATTGTCGTTTTGGTCTGCAAGGCTTTGGAATCAAGCTCTACCTTCTATGGTTGTGTTGTGTAGTTTGACCCGTTAAAACTCCTATCCAGTCGTTAATGGAGTCCTTATTATTTTCTTTCAAGGTGTGTTGGAGGTATTACTCAGTGTTGATGGCTGTCGAACAGTCTCTACCATACTGGTTTATAGTGAATCGAATTCAGACTAGTGTTTCAATGGCCTTTCAACTTCCTTTAACCTGCTAAGTTCATCCAACCCTGCTCAGTTTTTTAATTATTCATTAAATTCTTTTACGACTCTTGAACCAACGAATGACTAACTTATGAATGACTATCAGTTTACTTTACATGTATACATCAAACAATAAAGTGATTTGGATCAGATGTATAGTAGAAAAGATATTTGAAACAGATGCATAGTAGGAAAGATATTTAAAACAAATGCATAGTAGTATTACTATAAATAGAAATGAATATGATTAATAGTTAAATTGATATTCTACTGTAACTAGTTTTAGACAGATAAGAAGTAGAATAGGGAAGCACACACCACTGTAGGGAAGACATAATTGAAATAGTCGTTCCTCCCAACCAACTCCTAGAGAAACCAAGTCTCACTTTCTCCAGAACCCCTAAGCTTGTTTGTTGAACCACAAGGGAAAAATCCACCCAATACGCCATATCTTGCATTAACATATCAATTCCCCATCAACTACTTGCCTCTTGCTTGCTAAATGGACATACTTATATATAGTATCTTTCTTAGGAATTGGTCATTTATGAGCATCCTTATCTTTAGCAGTCCACAACGATTTGTGACTTGATTTTGGGGAGGACGCCTCCTGCATCTCGAGTTCTTAATCAACAAATTTAGCCACTTGTCTTTTCCCCTTGTGGTTCAGAAAACACTCTTTTAACATCTATTTTAGTTCTGATTCCCTCGTGTATTTTTAATTATTAAATAAGAATAATCCATTAAATCTATTGTTTACTTTCTTGTCAAGAATATTAAAAAAAAATATTAAAAAGGAATAATAACAATTTATTTTAATTCAGTGTCTTAAAGTTATGGAGGTTGTTGCATTATTAAAATAATATGGGTACCCGCAAGAAGCTGCTACCCAATTATGATGCAATGGGAGCGCATGAGTGGAAAAAAATAGGAACACGCACACACACTTAGTCGCGTGCACGCATTCCTTCTTCGGTTATGTCGAACCTCTAGGTCAGCTTGTCGATGTGGACATTAGGAGCGCGTACGCACCCCTAGCCATGCACATGTGTGTCTGTAAGGCCACCTCAATAGGGACATACATGCATGTTTAGTGCGTACTCATTAAACACGCGTGTGCATCCCTATGTTTTTTATAATAAAAAAACCGACAGTAAATAGTTCATTTCCACTCACAAACCCGCGTGCACACAATGACGTTTACAAGCTACAGTTGGAGTCTCCTAGGATCCCAAAACAAGCATCCAAGCACCCCAAAACAACACCCACGAGAGTTGGAATAAGGTAGGTGGATTACTATTTGAATTTTGTTGTTTTTATTTTATTTTTTTTAATGTTTTTCATTGTTTTTCAAATAAAATCTAAAATTAAAAAAAATTGCAAATGAATTGAAATCGAACAAATTTGATGTTTCAGATACCTTACCTCTACCATAATGACAAATACCAATGAACCATCCCAACAATACAGTGAAATGAACCAACCAGAGGACCCAATAAACCCTGAATTAAACAAAGAACTCAATGGTGAACCACTAGAAAACCCCGAAGATGAATTTGGTGAACCACCAGAAAACCCCAAAGATGAATTACATGAATATTTAAACCAGTTAAGGATATTGAGTGATGAACTGAAGAACACTAGGGTACCCTCTCGGGTTTCCATCGCCACATCACTACAAAACATAATCGAGTCTATCAACATTGCCCACAGCGAGATAACTAATTTGAGCCAATATAGGGCTCAAATGAGAGAACAGTATCAAAATGGTATATCCAAAGAATATATAAAAGACCTAAATATCACAAAATCCCACCTGTGGAGCAAATTTATAGATCTGAGAATAGGACAAACTCCAGATGTGAGGAAGAGGTGAGTTTGCATGGACTGGTGTAATTACCAGCCATGGAGAGAAAATTGGAGGTAGAGATGGTTTATGGCTTTTGACAAGCCTCAATGCAACAATGTCAAGGTTCCATAGTATTTTACTAAGAAACTGCGGGTTGATTTTGTGTTAAGGTTCCATGTGAACTACTTTGACACCACCGAGTTCTAAGGTGTTGGTCTTGGCTCAACCAAAGATCGACCTCACGCCCATCGAGACACACTGAGAGGACTTCCCTCATTTAGGCGAGAGCCAAACCCCCTTCCCTAACCCCGTGGGTTAGGTAGCAAGATAGATGATATCCATGAGTCCATTAGATGTGCCACATGACACATTCTTAGGCATACCACATTTGTTTCTATGTCCTCATAGAGTGTGCAGGACCACCCCGAGATACACACTTTTGCACGGTCTACTGGTCGTGGGTGAGGGAGAGAAGCTACAGGTGGTAGCCAAGATGATCCATCCAGCTGGACGAGACTAGTGCCACATCGTTGTTCTCGCTGTGGGAATCCATGCCATGTTCCCATCAGGGATAATTTTAGGCGCAAATTTTGGCATAGTGGGCTACTTTTCGATGTTTTTATCCCAAAAAAGATTCGTCATTTTGCATTTTTTGAAGCCCCCTTTCACCCAATTTTGATGGGGTAAAATTTTTTCACCCTAAAAATTGCCAAATTATTATATAAATGATATAAAATCCTTCGAAATTAAAATGTTTTTTGAAAAATATTGCTAATCATTTTATAGTTGGCGTTTTAAGAATTGGTAATATTCACCAACATTTATACACTTTTAAATAAGTATGGTTCCTTAAAATCATCCCTGGTTCCCATGCAGGAGCATGCCACAGAGAGCTACGTACAACAGGTTAGTTATTGTTTTATTTAATGTTCAATTATTGATTATACGTTATGCAATCACATAATTTATAATAAATTTAACTTAGAATCTCATGTTGATGACTTGATTTGTTTTAATCTACAACTATTCAGTGCTGAGTCTTCAGCACCCAAGTAGGAAGACTTTGGTTCCTTCAACCTAGATGCAGCCTTGGCAGTTGCAGAGGACATCACGACACCATACACATAGGTAGTTTTCTTTCAGTAATTAAATGTAATGTTAGTAATTAATATTGTCATCCAATGTAGTTAATATTTAGTAATCGAATCTAAATATTTTTGTGTTTGCACAGGTGTCCGCGGGAGTGAGTGACCATCCATCCTCATTGGGGATCAACAGATCCCCTCATGTATGGATATCATGTAATAAAGTATAAATTTCATTTCATTTTTATGGCTTAGTTTTGTATAGTTATATTTTTATGTACTAATATATGAGGCCATGAATATGTATGTAGGCCTGAGCACATAGGCATGTCAGTGTCACTATTTCTCCATCAACTGCCTTTTTCCCACCATATATTCAAGGTGTAGTCCCTAGCATACATTTCCCTTTCCTTGCATCCCTCCCCCCCCCACTCCATCGATCCCTTGCCTCCCATCCATCACCACACTTTCATCCATCTCCCCCTTCTTTGTCATAGCCTTCTCTCACTCTCCCCCGCCCCACCCATCCACCCCCTCCCTTGTAATTTCCCATGTTTCCACCCTCCCCTCTCTGACCATGATACACCATCCATCCACATTCACCCATCCCTCCACCCCATCCCATACCTCAGCCCCCTCCCCCATATTCCCCTACCACCCTTTTTTCCCCTTCCAGGGTGGCCCATTCCATTCTACAGCCAGTTGAGGTTTATCCCCCTACATCACCACTTTTCCCACTCAAGTCCATGCCCTCTCTCACCATTCCCCCTAGTTTTGTATCCAAGGTCGATGTGGCTACATCCTCTATTATGCCATCCACCCTAGCATCGGAGCAGGTTGTCCACCCACTGCTCCACCTTCTAGCCCCAAGGACCAGCTTGTTGTGTTCATGGTGAGATTGATTAGATTATGAAATCTCTTGCAATATTAACGAAAATTAACATAGGTAGTAAATTTTATGAGTTATATTTCTATTTAAATGTTGTAGGGTGGCATTGCCGAGATACTTGGATCACAGAGGAGGGAAACCTTGTCACCACTTATGGTCCTTTCTGAGGTGAGATACTTAAGATTTGAAAAATTAATTTTGATTTTTAAATTATTTTTTATACTTGTATAATTGCATGTAGGAGTTGACATTTGATTGTTGTCATTTCAGAGCCCAAGGGGAGGTGGTTGAAGTGGCCAGAAGGACTGATCTTCCTCTAGCTTGAAGAAGTAGAAGATCAATTTTGGAGGTGCACCTGGGAGCTCCTATGGTGGGAAGGAGGATTGAGATACCCTCCTATGTACACTATCCATGATGCATCATTTTGGCATGAGTTGCCATATTTTGTATAGGGCACGAATCGTCATATTTTGTATAGGGCACAATTTTCCATTGTATAGACAAAGCAATAAAGTATGTATGTTCACAATAAAATGCATAAAAAGTTTAACACTGTAGGTTAGTTAACAAAAAAATACACAACTGCATAAATGTGTGCAATAACAATGATAAATTTAAATACCAAATACTCGATCTTATAAATCATAGTGCAAATAATTTCTCAATCTAGAAAAATTTCCCATGAAGTATTCCTCTTGCTACCAAATAATTTTATTGAGATCTTTTTCTAGTTTGTCAATCCTCCCTTCACCCCTCGGCCCTTCCATTTGTTGTCTCAGCTTGCCATACCTAGATTCGGCCTTGTTATTGCAGACCTAAACCCTAAGGACATATACGTAACTAGACACCTAACCTAAAACCCTAGCTTTCTACCCTTCCAAACCCTTCCTTCCTTCTCCATATCCTAACCTACTCACTTACATTTCCACCTATCCTCTCTCATTTCCCAACCCTAATCTTGGAGTCTCATACTCCTATCCTCAGCCTATAGGATTAGACCTTGGCCCCCTTTCAAAACCCCTTCTCTAGCCTTAGCATCCCTCCTAAGACTCTACAAGTAAAACTCCCTTAAACCCTAGCTACCATCAACTCCTAGATAAGAATCAATTCTAACTAAAGTTGGTCACTCATTCAATGAGTGTGTAAGATTGTTTCTTTCTCTCTCCTCCACAACAAGTACACCAAGTAACCTTAGGGTTTCTCAAATGCCACAATCCCTAGCCTTCTTCTCTCACAAAAGATACAAAGTTAAATAATTTATGTGCTCCTCAAGGTGAATTTCATGAAGAATGTCATCTAGCCCTTTGTTGAACCCCAACTCCTATTGAACCAACATACTAACAGCTACCCTCTCCCTCCTCAATGTTACCTTCTTTTTTGATAGATACAAATTCATAGAGGACTATGTATATCATTGACATTTCCAATCATACATTAGAACTTTTGACATTGATATACACATACATTTGCACTACTAAAATACCAAAAAGGCCTCTAAAAACATGTACAAGATACCATCTTTGTTGAAGACTATCATATAGGTACTTGTTGGCACTCTTGGCTTGACTGGAAATTACTATTTGCGACAGTCATAGTAAGATTTGTCTTGGCTGGAAAATACATTTAGCTTGATAGTCCCATTCATTGACCAAGTTGGAATTGACAATACTTGTAGTCCACTTGCATTTACCTAACAATTGTCTTCCTAATTGCAAACTTGAAATTGACATAGCTATTGCATCTTTACTTTGACTGGAAGCAACATTTTGGGATAGTCATACTTGGCTTAAAGTTATCATTAGTTTGTTAGTCTTATTCATTGTCTGAATTGGAATAGATAGCACTTGTTTTCCTTTGGTATTTATATAGTAATTATTGTCTCGTTTTGCAAGCTATAAATTGATATTGGAATGATCTTCTCTTAGCATTTGATTGACTAGAAATTTCATAGTATTAATGAGCGAAGAATCATCTTGATTATGACTGTTGTTGGATTGCATTTGTTACATCTACTTGGAAAACATTGATTTTGATAAATTTGGCAATTCATATCATTTGAAGATGAAGTTGACATTGCTTACTCTCATTGAATACATACATATTTG
>LPNX010679352.1:305355-312855 GCA_001517045.1 Pseudotsuga menziesii
TTTCTTGTAGATTAGGTATATGGTCTAAGTGTATATAACTAAGTGAGACTAACATAGACTTCGATCTCTATGTAATTGAATTTCTTTCAATTCATGATGCCGTTGGTTGGCTTGATACTTGTAATCCATGCATGTGTCTCTACTTATATATCATACAATTATTTGTTTATACTTGTAATTCATAAAGCCTTAGTTTCTTTATTGTAGTAAAGGTACATATCTTCTAGGTATATGGTATATTGGTTTCTAGTTGAGTGACACTAACAAATCTAACTATCTAAACCTAATGAGTTCATAAACCTTGGTTTTTAGTTCTATGTCTAAAATGTGTGAACCACAGGTTTTAGGTTTGTAGTTCATGAAACCCTAGCTATGTTGTAGTGAAGGTACATTTCTTCTAGGTATATGGTCTACGAGTTTCTAGTTGAGTGAGAATAACAAATATAAGATATAAACCTAATGAGTTCATAAACCCTAGTTTGTAGGTCTATGTCTAAATTTGTGAACCCTAGCTTTTAAGTTTGTGGTTTGTAGTTCAAGAAACCCTAGCCGCTTCTTGAAATTTGTTCTTATAGATTAGGTATATGGTCTAATTTTATTTACATAAGTATATGGTCCTAGTTTGTAGATGTATGTGTAAATCAGTAATCCTTATTTTTTAGGTTTGTCGTTTGTAGTTCATGAAACCCTAGTTTTTTTTCTATTTGTGCATGTAGCTTAGGTATATGGTTTAAGTATTTCTACATAAGTGAGACTAACATAGGGGATGATCTCTATGTATGTGAATTTCTAATTCATAAAACCCTAGTTTGTAGTTATACGTGTAAATTTATAAACCCTAGTTTTTAGGTTTATGGTTTGTAGTTCATGAAAGCCTAGTTTTTTTTTCTATTTTCTCTTGTAGCTTAGGTATATGGTCTAAGTGGTTCTACAAAAGAGAGACTAAAATAACACATAATCTCTTTGTATGGGAATTTATTTCAATCCCTGAAACCCTAATTGGCTATATACTTGTAATTCATGTATGAGTTTTTACTTCTAATTCATACAATTATGTGTTTCTACTTGTAATTCATGAAACTCTAGTTTCTTTGTTGTAGTGTAGGTACACAAATTATAGTTAGATGTTCTATTGGTTTCTAGGTAATGGCTTTCCAGGAGACCAACGGAGTCGACGGTTCGTCGATCCGACCTTCGGTTGCCGAGTTTTGTCGAGTTGAAAGTCGCATGAAAATGTCGTTCAATGACACTTGGTGACTCTTGCCCTAGGAGCGACAAAAAAAATGGAGTAGTAATATTGCATGTCATTGGCTCGAGAAATTGTGTATGTGCAATGTCGATATGGGAACATTACCAAGACTAGCACGGTGGAGGGTTTTGCAGAGTTGACCCACCAATGCGAGAGTTGCATTGATGGAAATTGAGCAAAACCATAGTTTATGAAACCGATGCACAATGAAGTCACTGGGCCATGCAAACACGATGAAGAATCCCCCCTAGAGGTAATGACATTCCAAAAGACCAACGAATTTGATGGTTTGTCGATCCAACCTTTGGTTGTCGAGTTATGTTTAGTTGAAATTTGCATCAAAATGTCATTCAAGGACACTTGGTGACTCTCAGTCTGAGAGCAAAAAACCAAATGGAGCAGCAAGATTGCATGTCGTTGGATCCAACAAGTGTGTATGGGAAATGCTCATATGGGAACACTACCAATACTAGAATGGTGGATGGTTTTGCAGAGTTGACCCACAATTGTAAGAGTTGCATTGAAGGAAACTCAGCAAAACCCTAGTTTACGAAACTGATGCATAATGAAGTCACGAGGACATGTAAAATCAATGGAGAGGACCCCTAGAGGTAATGGCATTCCAGGAGACCAATGGAGTCGACAGTTCATCGAACTGACCTCCGTTTGCTGAGTTATGTTGAGTTGAAAGTCGCATGAAAATGTCGTTCATGGACACTTGGTGACTCTTTATCCGGGAGCGAAAAACCAAGCAGAGCGGCAAGATTACATGTCATTGGATTCAGAAAGTGTGTATGGGAAATGACAATATGGGAACACTACCAAGACTGGAACGGTGGAGGTTTTTTCAAAGGTGACCCACCAATGTGAGGGTTGCATTGAAGGAAACTAAGAAAAACCATAGTTTATGAAACCAGTGCACAATGAAGTCACTAGGACATGAAAACACGGTGGAGAGGCCCCCTTAGAGGTAATTATATTCCAGGAGACCAACAGAGTTGACAGATCATCGATCCGACCTCCGGTTTTCGAGTAATGTCAAGTTGAAAGTCACATGAAGATGTCATTCAGGGACACTTGGTGACTCTCAGTCCGGGAGCAAGAAACCAAACGGAGCAGGAAGATTGCACGTCATTGGATTCGACAATTGTGTATGGGAAATACCGATATGGGAACACTACCAAGAATGGCACGGTGGAGGGTTTTGCAGAGTTGACCCACCAATGCGAGATTTTCATTGAAGGAAACTAAGAAAAACCCTAGTTTATGAAATTGACACATAATGAAGTCACTAGGCCATGCAAACACGGTGGACACTAGCCATGATGTGCATTTTGGAAAGATATTTCATATTTTTATAGGGCATGAATTGCCATTGTATAGACATTGGGAACGATGTTCCAGTTTTCCAAAAAGTGTATATGATTAGAACAATTTTTCATATGAATAGATGATACACAATAACAAAGTGGAATAAATTAACAAAGTCCCCTTAAGATTACAGACATCACACAAGGAATTTCACAGAAAACATACACATATCAATCTAAGTGTTAATGTTCTTTTAATTTTTATTCCAATAAGAACTTCCAACCAGCAATATAGATTAACACAAGAAATGGTAACCAACAGTAGAAAGAATACACAAATGATATCTCACATAGGCAGAAAATCCAAGAGAGATAGGTAGAACTCATCATGAAATAGCTCTCGGGCGTGCCTTTAGGCCAGATTTTGCAAACTATGGTTTCCCCCTAGTAACCACCATGCAACCCTGGAAACGATGCACTGACCTTGCAAACACCTATTACAGGAGGTCGAGGGTGCCTATCCATGGTGGCCATGCCCAAACACATCTACAGGAGCCATCGAAATCAGAAAATGCTGCCCGGTTTAGTTTTTGGACCGCGGCCTTGAATTGGTTGAGACGTCCCTGAAAAACTTTTACAAGCCTACTGCAACTCGCCATAGAATGTTGATCAAGGCTTTGATCAATGAAACATCCATTCTGTTGGGATCATGGAACAATATTATGGCTATGGTGGCCTCCCCCTTGACTCTGCATTGCTTGGGCATGCCTCCAGACCATATTTTGCAAACTAGGGTTTTGCCCTAGTAATCACCATACAACCCTAGCAATGTGCACCGATCCTGCAAAACCCTGTTCTGGACGGTCGGGGTGGACTGCCCATGGTAGCCATTCCCAAACACACCTACAGGAGCTGACAAAATTGGAAATCGCCTCCTAGTTTGTCTTTTGGACCCCGGCCTTGAATTGGCCAAGGCGTTCGTGAACGGCTTTTGCAGACTTACTGCAACTCATCATAGAACGTTGATTGAGGCTCCGATCAAGGAACCATCAATTTAATTAGGATCATGGCATGGTATTATGGCCAAGGTGGCATCCCCCCTGACTATGCATGGATCTGGCATGCCTCCATGACATATTTTGCAAACTAGGGTTTCTCCCTAGTGGGGTCCATGCAACCCTGGAAACGGAGCACCAGCACTGTAAAACCCTATGTCAGGAAACCGGGGTGGATTGCACATGGATTCCATGCCCAAAGAAACCTGTAGGATCCGACGGATTCGAAAATCGCCGCCTGGTTTGGTTTTTGAACCCCGACCTTGAATTGGCCTAGGCGTCCCTGCATGGATTTTCTAGGCCTACTGCAACTCGCCATAGAACGTTGACCGAGGTTTTGATCGATAAACCTTTAGTCCTGTGGGGATCATGGCATGGGATTATGGACAGGGTGGCCTCCCCCCCCCAAATCCATACATCCTAGGCATACCTCGAGGACATATTTTGCAATCTATGGTTTTGCTTGAGTGGGGTCCATGCAACCCTGGGAACGGTACACCATCCCTACCCATGTCTCATTGTGAGTGTGAACTACATTGTGCAAGTTGAAGGAGGATTGGTTAACATATATAAATAGTCATCTCATAGAATTTTTCGAACGTTTATGGTAGAATTTTTAGTGTAAGAAGAGTATAAGCACAATTACCCAATCTCATTCAATATAGCCATCTTGGTCCTCTTTGTTGCTAATTGTATCCATCAATATATCATGGTATGAATGAGGAAAGAAGTAATGTATATTGGTTGAGTTCTTGTTTGAAATTGTCTGTAGATGGATTTTTGTGACAACAATCAAGCTTGTGAAGTGATAGGCCACAAGACCTGGTCTGTAATCCACGAATACATGCCCACTAGTTCTTATTGTTTTCCCATTTAGTGTTAGATATTCACCCTCAAACACCATCGATCCAATAGGAAATTCATTTCCTTCATCATCAATCAATGATCCATTCAGAATTGTATTACCTCAAATGCATCGTGCCAACCAATAATCTGTGCCCCATTCATTGTCTTTCAAGGAAACAACTGCATATATGTGTCCTAGATGTACAAGAACAAATATATGGTCATAGTCTGTCAAAATTGCTGACTGGACCTCCTCTAAGTGGGTTGTTTCAATGAATACATGTGGGTCTATTGCAAGTGACAAATGATTGCAATCATCAATCGAATCCATGCATTCGCATTCATCCCATTCACAACTGCTACAAGGGCTGCCAAAGCAAGCAATTTTCTATGACCATATTTCAAACAGGGGATTTTTTAGCTTCGAACCAAATGAAATCCATGTGTTCCTTATACTGTGCCAAAACTATAGGAACTGGATCAATATATGTCAACCACTTGCCAAAATTTCCTATCTTCCCTTCCTGCCCCTGTTGATGTATGTTGCACTTTAGTTTGGTTTGACATTGTTGCAGAGAACCGTTTAATTATGGATTCTACATATTTAACTATGGATTCTGCATATTTGATATAGTGGGTCTTAATGCATGCATCGGCCCCGTCATGTTCACCTTTGTTGTGCTCAGTCTCAAAGTAGTTCCATATATGCAGCACATTGTAAGTCTTATGCAACATACTCATCCATTAGAAGACTTGGGAATTTTTTTACTGGACCGAACAAACATTTGACCATATCCAATGCTGATCCATCTATATATATCCCTCCTTTAGCTAATCATAGAAAATTCGAAAACAATGTTGCACAATGCAAATAATGGGATTTGTCATCACTTATGTAAAAGTTTGTCTCCTTCTGTATTATCTTGTTGTTAATGCTAATCTCACGGCCATGCCTATATGTAATATGTACGGCCATGCCTATACGTAATATGTACCATGATGCTGACTTGGTCACAATGATAGTATTGACTCTGAATTCAGTTTGTGGCTGAAGGTGTAGTTTTTAGCAAAATTCACAATTGACAATATGGGCCCCATGGGAAATTTGTCCCTGCATTTTCTGTACTACTCATCCTACCATTGCGCTACATGCACATGCTAAACATATTGCTTGGTTTTCTTGTAGAACTACGTAAAAAAATCACATACTCGTACCTGCTGCCATGAAAACAAGGGTGGTATTAGAATGTGACCTTTAAAGATTATATATGTAGAAACTGAACATGTAAGAGGGAAAACATGAAATAATCATTTGCACCTGTGACTTCGCCAATGTAATCTTTTCACTTTCCTTCGCACTATCTAATTTATAGGTTATGTACTTGAATCTCTACATCTCCATGATCATACTGCCAAATTGATGCTCATCGCTTCCATGAATGCAACGGTTCAAAAGAGAAAACCCACTACACCTGGAACAATTCCCATATAGACATTATTTTCCATAGTATTTTTGTCCTTCATGCCTTGGACACATGGCACTGCTGATAAAATATCTCGATGCATTTGGTGGTATTATGGATTCATTGCAACCCTACTTAATGCTAGTATGCAAATCACAAAATATATGTTTATGCGTGTCATAAAATTATTCATATTCTACATGGTATATACAACAACATGTGTTTCGATCAATGCATATACGAATGTACCATGTTTTACATTTCTCAAAGAACCTTTGGACCAGGTTCAATTGTGTGTGCTCTCTCCTAAATCTCTCATAGATTTTAGTCTATGTCATGTCAAGTGTTTGACATGGGGTTCACGTTTAGTAGAACCTTTTATTAGCTTTAGCACATCTCTTTAGTTAGATGAAGGTCTAGTATGATCATGAAAAAAAATTTGTACTAATTCCTTAACATCATCAATTAGATTCATATCTCGACGAGGAAACCTGCCAACAAAATCCCAACAATCTTTTCAACCTGGAGTCTCAATATTTTCTCTTATAACATAGTACTTCTTAACAGTTTTTCTATTTAATTTAAGTATGTGAGAAGTGTGTGACAAGAGGAGATGTTTTCATGTGGACTTTCTTACAAATTATTCTGATAACACACGACGAGCCGCACAAAAATATTTAGTACGATACATCTTCCCAATCACATTAAAAGCATACTGGAGATTTCTAAAAATATGATTGTTAGCCTCTGAACTTCTAACCATCTTTATGCCCATAATTATGCTAACAACAACTAAAAAATTTGAATTTCACAAACATAGTAATAATTGACATTTACGTGCATCACCTTTGGATTCAAAATATCCCTTCATTAATTTGCTACATTGCCAATCGATAGTGCGTTTGGCCAACTTACCTTCAAGGCCTGACAGATAAATTTCATCGACATGGATATGTCTAGGAGTCCTTTTTCTTGCACTAGAAAGTTGAGGTAGGGAAGGTGGACATGAGATACGAATCCCAGAGATTCTTTTTTGTGGTGCTTCATTCACATGTTGGTCCATATTGGGAGTGTACTCAACATGGTTGTGGTATTCTTAGATATATTGCAAATTAATCATTGCTCTTATGTCCAATGCATGAAAATCAGCATCTCTCAATATACCTATGTCATCAAGAGCTTTAGCATGGTTCGTTGATGGATTGTTGGCTGGAGATTGTGTTGATGTTGGAATTTGAGTTGGGTCTGTTGGACGCAACCGCTTCCCCTATGGTTCTAAACTAGAGGTTTTTTTTCATCAACTGTTTTAGGATCAGCCACAGTATCATTGGAAATGTATATACCATGTCTCACTCCATCCACTCCTAGCCTGTCCTTTTCTCTTAACTCATTTTCCTTTTCAATGGGCATATTCCTTCTAGTTTTTCTTACTCTTTTATGTGAGTTTCTCATCTCCAAAAGTTTCTTTATCAAAACAATGAGGTCTACCCCTGCATAAGAAGCAACAAATAAGTTATTAGTTCCATTATACAAGAAACATGACGCGTTCCAACAGAATTAACTAAATTACAGATATG
>LPNX010679353.1:0-88815 GCA_001517045.1 Pseudotsuga menziesii
TGGCAACTTTGGAACCGGCCGCAACACCAAATCTGGAAAATACCCTTTCGAAGAACCACCTGCATATCGCAAACCGTAGCTTTGTTTGGAGATTTCCTCGAGAATCAGGTAAATGAGGATGTTACGCACAAAACCCATGTCTCGGATTTTTGAGATTCGTTTCCATCTGCCCGCAAATCAAGACGCGAATCAAGGTGTTCTTATGTGGCATGCGTTTTTGGTTAAGGCTGTAACAGCTGGCTGTGAGCATCCTGTACGTGGAAAATCACTCCATAAACCATCATTAGTAAAATTATGCATAATAGTCTTTTAATTCATCAAAGATAAAGGAAAATAGTCACTATTAACCACTTAAAATATCAAATGGAAGTAGCGGCTATACAATGCGCAGCTGCAACAAATGAATGGAAAATGGAATGATAAATGAGGAATAATGGTAAGAAATGGATGAAAAATGGATGAAAAGTATGTCAATAAGTGGTGGAAAAATGGACAATTCCAGGTCCTGACAGGTACTGAATCTTGAATCTCACTCTTTTTTAAAAAAATTTGAGTTATTTAATTTTTTTGTATTTTCTTTGATTATGTGAAATCAAAAAGACATGTTTTGGCATGACAACACATAGTGACATCTACTATTCATGTGCAGATGTGGGACCATGGTGACCAGAGGGCTTCCCACATCATAGATGGAGGGGAGGAGGGGATGACATCACAGGTGTGGATGTGGAGCGAACGCTCCAGAGCATTCATACCAACTTCGTGTGACTGACTCATAGAGTTCCCATGGCGCAAGTCGAGGACTTGCCGGAGGCCATGCAGCGATGGGTGCTGGGCGTGCCACGCGCATGGGTGTGTTTATTTCGGTGGCTAGCTAGATCCGTAGTGACGTATCATGATCACAAACCTCCCCCTCCATAGGATTAGACACCTGGGAGTGTATATGTTTTGTACTACCGTGTATTATATGATGGAAGCTTTGAAAGCTCCACTTTTGTATATGACACTATGTATTACCACATTTTTGATATATATAAAAGGTTTTATGGTGATCAGTTTATTTATTTACATGTGTAAAAATGTTTGTGATTAATTTATTATGAATGAAACAAATGCCAATATAACACGTAGTTAGCATATGAGTCAGCAACTTGATTATCATTTCTTGGAATGTGTATATATGTGATACTGTCAAATTGTCGTTCTAACAATCTCACACGTAAGAATCTTCTCAATAACGTCGAATCACTAACATGGTACAAACCATTGAACTATGACACTACTAAATCCGAATCAAGATGTACCTCAAGAGAGAGAACGCCATGTGAAATGGCATCCCGTAGAAGCTCGATAACGGCACTATATTCAGCAACATTGTTGGAAGATGGTCGTAGACAGTACCTAACCCATAGGAGTATAAACCACCCAAGTAGCAGAGGCTGAGTGCTGAGTGTGATGGCTTGCACCATCCGTGAATCCTATGTAGGTGGAAGATTCCATTGACATCTGCCAAAAGAAATGGAAACTAATCACAAACCTAATCATGATAAGAAACCTAACTATGCAAAGTTGTACAATAATATACAATAAGCAGCCTTGTCTAAAGATCATGCATAGTATTTTTTGAGATAGAGCCCATTTCTATGCTCCGCCAAAGCTGTTCCTTTGTAATCGACTAACTCATAGGCACCCTTCTCTAAGACACGCTTAACCATGTAAGGACCATGCCACATAGGATTAAATTTCCCTACCCCAAGGGTTCTTTTGATTGACCCCACAAAAGGACCAAGTCTCCTTCACTAAACACTCTTGGACAGACAGACTTGTCATATTGGACCTTAACGCGACATTTATTAACTTCTAGAGCCACCAAGGCATCTCAACGCTGCTCATCAAGTTGCTCGAGGTGGACCAAATGATCCTCCAAAGGTGAAGTGTCTGGTAAGAGATCCACAGCTAGCTTCAACGAAGGAATCTCGCATTCAACCAGCAATATCGACTCCACTCCATGCACAAGATGATATGGAGAAAAACCAGTGGAATTCCTAACCATGGTTCGATATGCCCACAAAGCAGGGTATAACATAATATGCCAATTCGTCTTGCTCTGTGCGATGGTTCGTTGGAGAATGGACTTAAGTGATTTATTCACTGCTTCAACCTGTCCATTCGCTTGGGGGTAGTAAGAAGAGGAGTGCTCTTGCTTATACCCTAACTTGGATGCCAACTCTTCCATCATATGGTTCTGAAAGTGCAAGCCATGGTCAGTGACAAGCTCTTTCAGCATCCTGAATCGAGTAATGATTTGGTTGAATACGAAGTGAGCAGCTATCTCACCGTCGGATTTTACTGTAGGCATTGCCTCAGCCCATTTCGTGAAATAATACACATCCACTATAATATGATGGTGCCCCCCAGCCGAAGCTGGGATGCAATCCATAAAATCGAGCCCCCACTTGGTGAAGGAACCGGCGGTGATAATGGGATGTAACGGGGCAAGTTTTGAGCGCATATTTCATGCGAACACCTGGCAAGGGTGGCACCTCTTGACCGCATCAACACAATCTTTAAATATCGACGGCCAGAAATAACCCGCTCCCAAAATCTTTTGAGCTGTAGAAAGCCCAGATAAATGACCACCACACGCCCCTCCGTGGCAATCATTCAGCACAACCTAAGCCTCCTCATCAGTTAAACAATGTCGTAAAATGGAATCTAACCCACGACAGTACAAAGTATTGTCCACTATAAGGTAGTTCTTAGAGACGTGACGTAATCGTCGTCGTTCATCTCACGAGAGGTGAGTAGGGGTCCTCTGTGTTTGCAGATATACTATGATATCTCCATACCATGGGTCAAATGTTGAGATTAAGAAGATGTGTTCATATACAAACGTATCTTCACAAACCAACTCCTTGGCCTCGCTTGGGAAATCCGATATAAGCTCTGCAAAAATTAACGACTTCTTTGACTTTGCCGAAACAAATTTGAGATTGAATTCTTGCAGAATGACAATCCATTTATTATACTTTCCGCCAATCATCCTTCGTGTGAGGATGAACTGAAACAGATTGACATGGGCCACAACCGAGGTCTGGTGAAGGAGAATATAATGTCTCAAACGATGAACCGCATGTATGGTTGCTAAAGCAAGCTTCTCGACATGAGAATAACGAATCTCTACGTCAATAAGGTTTCAGCTCAGATAATATATGACATGCTCTTGGAGCTCCTCATCCTCCTAAACCAACACCATACCAATCATCTCTAAATACGCGGCCACATATAATAGGAAATCACGGCTATAATCTGGAGGACTAATCACCAGGGCCGATGCTAGGGCTCGCTCAAGTGCATCGAAGGACTCCTGGGCTTTCTCATCCCATTCAAAGGGAGTATCCTTCTTCAAGAGACGCATAAAGCCTCTAGTCAAATTGGAAAAGTTGACCACAAATATTTGTAAGTAGTTTTCCATACCTTGCAAACACTGAAGATGACGAATGTTCTTCGGGGCAGACAACTGAAGTATTGCCTCAACCTTTAAGGGATTGACTCTTATGCCCTCCTTTGAAACGATGAATCCTAGTAAATGACCTGACTTCACACAAAATATGCACTTATGAGGATTTAATCGAACCGAATAGTTCCAGCATCTTTCGAAGACCAATCTCAAGTGATAGGGATGATGCATTCTCATACAAGAATGAGCAGCGAGGTCATCCAAAAATACTTCAATAATAGACTTGAGATCGTGGAAAATCAAGGTCATCACCCGCTGAAATGTAGCTCCGTCATTTTTAAGGCAGAAAGGCATTTTCTGATATGCAAATGTTCCCCAAGGACAAATAAATGCAGTCTTGTGTTGGTCCTCAGGTTTAATTTGGATCTGATTATACCCAGAAAAGCCATCCATGAAGGAGAACACCTCGCTACCCGCACACTCATCCAAAATCTGATCTATAAATGGTGTGGGAAAGTTATCCTTAGGACAGGCAGGATTCAAATCATGGAAATCAGTCCATATTCGGATCGCTCCCTGCATCTTATCCATCGGAATGGGGTTTGAAACCCACTCCGTCAAGGGAACGGGATAGATGAAACCGGCTTTCAATAGCTTCTCTATCTCTTCCTTAATGGCGGGTGCTTTCCTAGGATTCACGGCGCGTAAACGTTGTCGAAAAGGCTTAGCGTTGGGGTAAGTCTTAATCTCATGTTTGAAAATTCGAGGGTCAATACCTGGCATCTCATCATAAGACCAAGCAAAAATATCATGGAATTCCTTGAATAGCTCGGTATATTCAAGAATCTCAGCATGGGAACATTCCGCCCCAATATATACATTCTCAATGGTGCCAGGATTTCGAGAGATGTTGATAGAAATCGTGGAAGATATGTTCACCATGTTTCCATCAGCCATCTGACCAGGAGAGCTTAATGGGACCATGGGACTACCAACTCTCTGACTAAGAATCTCCTTATAATCCTCATGCTCCAAATGGTCAAGCAGTGGAAGGAAATATGATCTATGATGAAGTTTATCCCATGGTGTCTCAAAGCCCGACATAGCCTTGATGATCGCTTCATCTGAAGGGAAAACCATATCAAGGCAGTCGTGGGCATGAGAAGACTGTACTGCCCATGCTAGCAACACATAGGGGTCTTCTTCTTCCATCCGCGAAGAGGAAGAACAAGGCTCTGCAACATTCTTAAGATTGGCTTGATAAGCTATCCTGGCTACAGGAAGAGGCACATTGGTCTCGACAGGCTCACTCGAAATACTCAGTGTAGGAAGAATCGAAGGATCTTCCATATGAGTCGTGCGAAAAGACACTGAGGTCGTAGAAGTCGAAGCCTTATCGAAACAAGATCCTATCATGAATACCAGCGCAGGACAACTAAAGCTTCCCATGAGGGATGGATACATGCCTACACCCACACTCCCAGTTGCCGGCTAAGAGTGTTCAACGACCGGAACCGAAGCTCCTAAAGATGCAGTAACAGGGGAATTCTTGAATGTCATTTGATCAATCGTTACAATCTTCCTGTTATGTGGAAAGCATACAATGCGAAACAAGGAAGAAGTAATGGCTTACATACTATACATCCAGTTCCTACATAGCAAGAGATTGTAGTCGAGGGGTGCATCAACCACCTCAACCTCTATCACAATGGTCTTCCCCCCCAAATGGACTTTAAGGGATGGAATGATGTCGTGCGGCCTAAAATATCTCCCATCAAAAGAAGTTAACATAGTCACTGATTTCGACAAATGAGGAGAACCAAGACCCTTCCAACAAGACAAAGACATCATAGATGCAGCAGCGCCCTCATCAATCATAGTGCACTTGACGATCATATTAAGACATTCTATGTGTACCAAAAGAAACACATAGTAGGACAAGCGAGGCTGATGTCCTGCAGTTTCAAATTTCATCACTGAGGAAGAATCATCACCGTTCACACCAAGAGAAGAAAGCAAAGCCTTCCTTTGCGAAGGACAACTCTGAAGCACTTCCAATGCAGACATCGCACAAGGAGTATGGCCCAAATCCTCGACAACTGAATAGTTCTGGGTGGCTCGGGCAATTGGATTATGCCTCGAGCACTTAAGTACCCCCTTAGGAATGTGAGGTGCAGCCTCAGGTTTATCCGCAAGTTTCTCAATGCGCAAAGGGGTTCCTGGTGGATCAGATTCTTTTCCTGGGTTGGGTTGTGACGATCCATAATCTTTCACACGAGTCACAACCTTGGCAACACGGACCATGTTAATGCACCCATGAGCACTAGTCTCTGGTGGATCATTCTCACTCGATTGCTCCTAGGACTTCGAGTTCATATTTTGGTTATGCGGTAAAGGGTTCGTTAGCACAGCTGGGCCTTGTGCTAAGAGTCTTGAAGCTTCATCAATTCGAGGGCACAAGTAAGTGAGGTGATCATCCTTACATAGCTTGCAAGGTAACTTAACCTTATGTTTTGCTTGCTTGTCCCCACCAGCATTCTGACTGTTCTTGTCATTATTGGTAGCATTCTCAATCCTATTCCCACCCTTTCGATTATTATTCTTACCCTTTCTTCTATTCCGTCCGGGCTGCTGGTTACCCTTTTGGTCCAACAATTGCACAAAAAGTAAATTTGCCGTTTGGGTGGGTTGAGACGAAGCCGTAGCTTGTCCCGAAGCAGACTGGTTGAGTGACAATTGACTAACTTGTTTTGCAAGCGAATCCACAGGTTTCGCACTTGACCTTGGGATTGAAACCAGAACGATGAGCATTGGGAATAATCTCATACAACAAACTGGACTGAGCGTAAATCAAGTCCAGTTCCTACGCCCTAAAGATTGCTTGTTCCTCATTCAACACTTCAGATGTGGAAACATCCTTTGTGATATATGTCAATAAATACTTGAGGAACCACTCGAGAAGGAACTCCGACGGTATAAAATATTTAATTAATCTCTTCCATCTACGCCACTCCTGAATATGATCATAAATATGGGTGGCTTTATATTGTCGAAACGTCGACAAGAGTTCAGTACCAACGTCATAGCGCACTGGTAGCTGGAAGTGATTAATAAAATTCATCGCAAGATAGTCGAACAAAGTAAAAGCTCCCTTTGGTAACTCTATATACCATTTCGCAGCAGGCCCCGTGAGGGTGCGTTGAAATAGTCGCAAGCAGACTGAGTCTTGATGTAATGAATTCGAAAAGCACCAAAGGTGAAACGTGATAATGTGTTCGCTCGGATCCTCTCTCGGTTTTCCTTCAAACTTAGGTATGTCTGAAGGAAGCTTGGTAGGGACAGTCGACCAAGCTGGGTCATGAGCCATGGGATCGTTCGTAAGTCTTGATAAGTCAGGAAGGTTAAGCATCGTGAGGAAAGGGAGCCTAGGATGATGAGGTCGATGGACCGCTCCCTAGTTCACATAGGTTTGAGCACCACCATGGCCTTGGCCATAGTTTCCTCCTCTTATCTGACCCATATAGGGTGACGTGGAAGTACCATAGTAAGGTGGACCTTGACTAGTAGGAGCTACGAAGCCGTAATTAGGAGAGTAAGCAAGTTGTTGATACCCGCCTCCGTAAGGTGAAGAAACCTGTCCATACTGCGTCCCGTAATAAGGTCCATAGGTCATCGCATGCGATGTCCCATGGGACACTCCGTAGGTAGGAAGATAAGCTCTGGAAGGGGGAACATACATACCAGAAGTAGGTATATACACCATGGACATAACAAGCTGACCACTATAAGCATGAATATAGCCTTCCGAAGCAGTGGGTCATATATGAACTTGAGACACAATCGGCCTAGTAACCGCAGTATGGACCTGACTCGTAGCCATATATCGGCTCGAAGGACCACGTGCATAAGGTGGAGGATGTACATTTGAAGAACTCGAAACTGAGGATGAAGGAATCTAAGTAATAAGATATGTACTACCACATATCGTCACCTGTCTCGGACCTAGTATCCTAATCGGATCACTAACCCTAGACCTAGGAGGGGGATGAAATGTAGCTTCCACCACTGGGACGGAAGGTGCAATGTGACTAGTACTCGCAAACCTCTCCGCAAGTAAGGAATGGGATTGCCCCCAGGCATAGTGCTAGGGTCGAAGTCAGATTCGACATGAAATTTCAAATCATGCATAGGAAAACCAGTCGTAGCATAACTACCTTAGCTAGTGCTAGCAAGTTCAAAGTGAGTTTCGACATCTTCCAGCATTCCATACTGGTAATGTGTCAACGGGGAATCAGCCCTAGGGTGCGTAGGTCTATCGTGCAAAGACCCTATCTGGGAAATCACAGGACCGAACTCAGCTAGGTTAGGTGAAGGATCATATGTAGGAGTAAATTCCCCATCGTCAACATGAATGGGAGGAGGTGGCTCAGGAATAGTCTCTAAATGATCCCCCATGGTGTGTGAATCAGTGTGTGACATAGTCCACCTGGGTTTTCTAGGTCTCTCTCCCAAAGGAGGAGGAGAAGTAGAAGGCGGAAGTCCTGCTAACCAATGAGAATGGCACGGAACCGCACTCGAATCCACAATGACTCAAAACAAAAATAGCAAAGACTCTCTATTTACGTAAACCCTAGGCCAACTAGCGTGCACAGAGCAATCACTAATAAAATCTAAAGCCAAATGCAAGCAAACAAGGGCTGGATAAGTGAGCTCTTGAATGAAGCAGGTATGTCTCACCTAGGAGAGGCCTGAGACTCCCATACACAACAAGCGAAGGTACGTAACCAATTATTGTGGCCCTCAGCTTCAACGCGTAAAGCGACTGTGCTGTCCGACCCCAACCTGGCTAGGACACCTACAGAATAACCTCTACAAGTACCCCCTCAATATCCTAGGTAAGGTCACTAAGGTCACCTCAATATAATCAAAGCTCAGGTGGACAGTTGCAGGCGGGATTGACCGTATTGGCAGGGTAGCAAAGCTTTAAACTCTCGAAAGAGCCCCCAGATACGAATACAATCCTGGAAATATCTCTGGTGCTACTCAGTTATGACTAGGGGTCATCCCAATCGATAACCACTCACACTGCCTCGTGCTTAATTCCTGTTTGAGAGGAGGATCTTGAGAATGATGGTTATATCAAGGATTTCACACACTCCCTGGGCAGACACCTAGATATTGTCGTTTAGTGATCTTGGAGAATTGACTTACAATGAACTATTCCAAGATCCTAAAACCTAAGCTTGTTGGTGCACCCTAGAAAATAAAAGAGTGTAATTCATTTTAATTAGCGTTGATTTTAGTTGTCTTTATTACTCAAAAATAGGATATGGTCGTGCAACTAGTGGTGTTATGATGCAACATGAAGTAAAATGCACACCATAACAATCAATGCAAATGCATTGTGTCCATGTAAACAGGGTATGCTACTACGTGAAATGCACAATTCTTCTTTAAATGATGAATGCAATTTTTTCCTATATGAAGTCCTAACTAGTACTCCGAAGCAAATCTAGATCTAGTGCAAGTACAATGCAAAGTGCAAAATGCAATGCATGATGATAAGCAAATGTTTTTGGATTTTTTGAAAATATAAGAGATGTAAAAAGCAAAAGAATGATTCTACCACCCCCAGACTCTGCAAGCACACATAAACAACATCCAAGCAAAGCACTAAGGTAAAATAACTCTAATGCACTAATCTCAAACAAAAAATAAAAAATGCCATGACAAGAACTTTCCTAAAAAAAATTTAGGCTAAAAAAAATGTTTCCGGTCAGAAACAGAGGTCAAAACAGACTCAGGAAGTGCCAAAGGAGACTCATCAACTAACAGGATTTACCCAGCAATCAATTAACTTCCAAAAAAATGGAAAAATCCAGGGTATACGCGACTGTTCGCAGTAAACCCGCGTGTATATGCGGAAATCACAGATAAAACCGCGTGTATACGCGACTGTAAATCAAAAACCTGCGTACAGGAAGAAAAGGTGCATAAAACAAGGCAAATAGATAGGATGAGACACACTTCACTCCAATCAGACTCTACCAGGCATACATGCCCCCAGACCCAACACAAAAACAAGAGAGAAAGAGCAATTCAAATACATTGAATGCCGAGAAAATCACCCCAAAGGAAAACTACTAGGAACTCCCCAGCGGAGTCACCAATTCTGTTACGGAGAGAAATTCCTATGGCTTCGGGTACCACAACAGACAACTTTGACTCCAGAAATCAATCTTTCCCAATATGCAATAGAAATAAAATGTCTAACACTAAAGGACCAAACCTCGTACCTTATTCCAGATGGTTGAAGTAGATCCCCATTGAGCTTTCCAATCTTTAGCTTGAATTGATATAATACTTCCTCAAAAATAAGTAAACAATACAAGCATACTATATATCATGGTGTTAGATCTATTCTAGCATATATAATCAATAATGTAAAAGCATTTGACATATTCCAATGGATACAATATTTAATCAAATACACATCATTGGATAGGAAAAGATAGTTCTTATTAATATAAATCAGAGATTACAAGATAGATACAACCTCTGACGGCACGTCTGCGAATCAGAGAAACTGAATCCCCCACTTCGGCCTCCACCACCTCAATCCTCCATCTCACGATAGCAAGCTCAGTAGCAAAAGGCAAGCTTTGGAAGAACACAACAGTGCTCCAAGGGACAAAGGGATGCAGAGTCATGTACAAATTCCGGCAACAATGGACTATAGTTTCTTTGCTTTCAATCTCTCTATATGCCTTCAATGTATCAAGGGGTTCCTTATATAGCTTCACAAGGGATAATGAAGGGTTGAATCCGAGCAATCTCAAGGCATATGAAAGGCCAGGAGTCGAATGAGTCAAATCCATGTCAAGGAAAACTCCAAAAGGATTTGGATTATGCACACATCCCGATCTACGTGGTTATAGGGGTCAAACCCACGTATGTACGCGGTTATTGGGTAAAAATCCATGTATATCATTTTTCATATAGTTTTAGGGATGATCAAGGAAACATCAAAGGATAAAAGATGGTCCATGGGGTCTAAAGAGTCTGCAGCGAGACAGGGGAAGGCCATACAAAGTGTGATTCACCTAGAGTGGTGAAATCTGCTATAATAGGAGGGTTTCTAACAAAAGGGGTTTCTTCAGATTCAGACTCTTTTGGGCTTAAAGGGGTATAATCAGTATTCTGGCCTAGGGTAAAGGATCCAAAAGTTCTCTTGTATCTTTTACCACTTCGAAGCAAACCACTTTGCTCATCGAAGTCACTTTCACTTTCAAACATAGGTTAGTAGCACTAAATCTAGCAATCTGATTCAATAAGCAATATGTGTTTTTCAGCCAAGAGCATTTTAATTCTCAAACTAAGTGAGTTCAAGTACTTACCCCTTGGTCCTTTGAAGAACTGTCTTTCTGCTTCGCTGAAAGAAGTATGTGTGTCGATGGCGAACACTGTCACAAATGCTTCAAGGGTTCATGTTGTCCATAAGTCAACAGCTCTAGATACCGCGTTGTTCACTCTTTTCAACAGGTTAATTCTTTCTGGGGTCCAGGCAGGAGACTGATCTTCTTGGAAGTTTGTCCTTCTTTCTGTCAACCTAGATAACCACTGGTGCAATTTTATGTGGATACTACCAAATAAAATTTCATAAATATCAGCAAAAACGTACCTTTGCAAGAAGTCATCGGAGCTACGACGAGGATCCTTATTTTCTTGTTCCACAAATTCCATATAGGTATCTTTGATCCAGTCACCGATTTCTTTTACTGAGGGCCTCCAAAACATATCCCTCTAGGTACGACGTAAATCCCTCTTGAGCAGATACTATTCAATCGGCAACGAAACCAATTTGTTGGGCTATGGGCAGACCCGGGTTTTATCCTTTTATCTTCGCACCAACAAAAGACCCACAGTGTTGGCCCTTTCGGCAACAACCTGCGAACAGGTTGTAGTCTCACTCGAAACAGCTATGGGGTGCTGCAGAATCAGGTTTCTGTAAGTAGAAGAGGGATATTACTGTACCTTTATCCTTAACAAATATTAATCATACAACACAGAGCTTCGATAGTTACTTAATTAGCTTCGCAGTTTAGATAAACAGATATTTACTTGCTTAACCCTTAACTGGGAATTCACAACGAAGTTATTACTTAATAGTATATCTCACTTTATCATTCACCTACTTATCAAATGCATAAAACAGAAACAAAACAACAGAAACCACCACGACACAAGATATACATGGTTCACCCCCAGTGTAGGGGCTACATCCACAGAACTGTGGTAATATTCAACTTTTTACAAACACACAATTTTGATCTGCGCACTCAGCTAGAGATCTTCTCAGCAATCCTAAGCTATGCACTCAGCTGCAGCACCTTTCTTCCTATACCCTCTGGGCACTCAGCTGCAGAGGTCGTCCACGCACTCAGCTGGGACTTAACCTTCTTACAAAAACCCTCTGTGCACTCAGCTGCAGAGGTTGTGCACGTACTCAGCTGGGACTTAACCTTAAACCCTAAAACAGGTTGTTGCGCCTGCAACATTTTCCCAAATTTCTAAAAAAAATTGGGACCCTCCTTTGCTTCGAGTTATCCATTTTCCTTGCTTAGTTTCATGTTCTTGAGTTTTGATTAGGGATTTATGGCTCGTGCCCGAATTTTGAAGGCTAGAAATTGACTGGTTTTTCATAGTTAAGATGCTTAAAGAATTCCATTGAATTTGAGTCCCTGTCATTTTGCAAAAGCTTTTTGAATTTTCGTTGCGAAGTCTCCTTGTCGGCCGCATTCCTCCTTGTTTTTCCATCGTTGCGGGCGTCTTTCGGTTTCTATCTCTCCTGCCCGCCCCGCCGTTGCGGGTGGCATTCAAATCCTCCTAACCGTCTAGCGCGCCGTCATAGCGGAGGCTCTTCGATTCGTAGTTTTCCATGTCAAGCCCGCCGTTGCGGGTGGCTTTCAGGACCGCGTGGGTTTATCGCTACCGCCATTGCGGGTGGCCTCCGGCTCTTGATGTTCTTTCCCATCGCCGCCGTTGCGGGTGGTATCATGATGGAAGCGGTCCGCCGACGCCCGAGGCATGTTTTGAGCCATATTCGCTGTTGCGGGTGATAGAGTGATAGGAGGGGTCCGCCGTTGCGGGTGGTATGAAGTTCGTGCCGCCCGACATAACTTTCGGAGCCGCCTCGATTGACGTGACTTCTCGCACGTGTGGATATGTTTATATATGTGGGGCGGAAAACGGGGTTTTTTTTGTTGTTTTCGAAGGCGTGGTTGCGGTGAAGCGAGCTGTTGAGTTGACGAGCGCGTGAGAGATAGCTGTTGGTACCGGTGGCCAGGTGGCGAGAGAAGAAGTCTAGCTATCATCAGCTCCCTCATTTGGTGGATGCCAGGTAGGAATTTGACTCTTATTGTCGCTTTTCGTTTTTTTTTTAGTTTTCTTTCACACGGTGGGGGGTTTTAAGATTTGGACCCGTCGTCCTGTTGCGCCAGCGGGGTTTTTCTCCCTTGGTTGGGTTTTGTTTCTTCAGTCGTCCACCTGGCGTTGCGCGCCGTTCGTTTAGGGTTCCCGGTTGAAATTTTTGGACGGTTTTAGGGAGAGGGGTTTTCACCTTTTGTGTTTAAAAGGCCCGCGTTTCCTTTTCTGTTGTTTCAGTCGTTTGGGGGGAAGCGAGGTGCAGGCGGCCGTCATGCCACCTGCACCTGGTGGTTATGATAGGGGTTTTGGGGCACCAGAGGCCGTTACGCCATTCTGCGCTAGGTTTAGTTGGGCGGTTAATTTGATAGGAGCTGCGTTACCTTTTTCCGTCTTGAGGTAAGGTTTTGCATTAGCCACAGTCACCGCGGGTTTTTTCTGACTCTCTGTCTACATTCCGGGGTTGTGCGTCGTCTTGGTGTGAATTGGGGATGGCACGACCTAGTTTTGTTATTGAACGTTGAAAGCCTTGGTAGGGTAAAAAGGAAGGGTAGCGTGATTCGGTTTTGAGCAAGATGCCTGGTATAGAGATGGGCTCGTTTCCCCTCGAGGTGGGTGGAGAGGGTTATCATCATAATGCGTTTGATCCGCTGATTAGTCGCTTGCGTTCCATGGGTCGTAGATATAAAGTATCGACTGGTTAAGCCTGGGGTTTTTAATTTGCTCTCTGTGTGATAGGAAGTGAAGTGATGATTGTGTGATGCATTTGCATAGATTTTGCTCATATCGCTTCTATATATCGTTTTCATAAAATTGACAGGCCCCGTAATAGCGTATTCTTTTGCCAACCTCAATATGACTGGTAATTTAATGCATGTGGGATGAACCATAAAACAACTCGTTCATAAAACCTGGTGAAGATGTGTTACAATAAAAAAAAAAAATATCATGCTCATAACACATTGCACAGCACTTCATATTTGTGAATTGTTCAGTATGAAAGCTGAAGGTTGATTGTATGCACTGATAAATTTCTAATATACCTAAAAGATAGTAAACCTTTTCTTGCATAAAGTTCATAAATTTGAATTACTCAATACCATGATGTTATACATTTCAGGAAGATCTTAAAATGTCGAAGCGACAGAAAAAGAAGGCCCCAGCAGTAGAGGAGGTGCCAGAACCAGATGCAGAAGTAAAAATTGAATACATTTATGAGGACACTCAATGTGTCACGGGGGTGGAGCCAGAATACAAGTGGGGAGATATTTACAGGATGATCTCCCGAAGAGAAGTCCTGGATATGGGGCTAGAGGAGGCACCCATATATGCAAATATAGAGAAGTCAGCTATCATGAAGGTCGCCACCAGACTTGAGTTGTTCCCGTGCTCCGAGTTAATGAGATGGGTGCTACCACATACAAACCACAATACAATGCTCATTTGTAACGTCGATGGCCAGGGCTATGCTGCATTTAGCCCTGGTTATGTAGCTTTAGCTTACCATCTACCAGAGCCTCAGCTTTTCCTTACAGATAGATGGCTGGATGACCTCCGGATGGACTTTGTAGAAACCTTGAAAAGAATGCTCTTACCGGGCAAGATCTTCCGACATAGAGTGACGGAAGATTATGACACAGCCACTCTCAGGCCCACTTATAGGTTCATAGCTTTAATGCTAAACAGAATTTTTGGGAGGGCAAATGGCAGATTGTTTAAGTTAGAATGGGTACCCATAATGTTTTTTATAGCAACAGAAGGAACCATTTTCAATTGGGCGAGCTTAGTCTCCAGCAACCTCTCCTCCTGTGTGGCTGCAGCTTCAGAAGGAAAGGAACGGAGAAGGTCTGAATTTTACATGAGCTCAATCCTAATCGATTGCATACTGTGCCACCAGTCTTTCCCCGGGCTTAAATGTGTTTGGGAGAAGAATAGGACGCCCGTATATGTAGCATATAAAATGTTGGGATTTAATCAATACCATACTTTCTATCGAGAGATCTGTGAACAGTTCATCATGCCTCTGTTCACTCTCATATTCAAAAAGGAATCCAACTGTATGTCAGAGGAGGCCATGCAGGTCATAGAAGAGTTTGGTGACTATTTTTTGACAGAAAATGGGATGTATTTGAGGATGTTTGGTGGGTCTAAGACCCCTTATCTATTGCCCAAGTATGCAACAGATTATATCATACACAAGGAAGCTGTCAGACAAGTGTATATAGATGGAGTTGGGCATTTCCTATTCCAGAAGAAGAAGTCTTCCTACCCTCCCCTGCCATTCAAGCTAGGTAGTTGCAGCTTTGCAAATGTGAAGCAGACTCCTGAATTTATACAGGAACTAGAAAAGTTCCGTTTCGGGGAGATGACCTTTAGACGGAATGATACTCACGAGAGAATGGATGAACACTGCAGGAAACACAAAGTATTTTATGAGTACACTCATCACATTGACAGGGATGAATCTGTTTTCAGGAGGGCTGCTAACATGACAGCGCTCGGTAAGAGGCTCAAACCACAAGGTGGATCTGAGCAAGAGAAAGCTGAGCAGGCTAGGGCTGAAGAAACAGCTAAAAGAATCAGGGAAGAATCCCAGAGACTAGAGCAAGAAGCTGCAGAATGGTCCCAGAAGGGAGAAGAAGAAAAGAAGAAAGCTGCCCAGGAAGCAGCTGAAAAGGTAAAGCAAGCAGCTGAGGAAGCTCAGAGGAAAATAGATGAAGGACTTCAACAACGGGAAGCCGAGAAGACAAAGATGACACAGCAGCAGGCTTCTAGATCACAAGCAGAACAAAGTCAGGGTGAGGAAAACCCTGAGGTCCAGACCATGCAGGTGACCACTACCATCATTCCTTCCACTCCTATGCTCCAGTTAATACCCTTTACACCGAAGAAAGGGAAAGAGGTCCCTGATTTTAGCACAGTGTATTACGACAGGGCAACCAAAAGAATCATGAGAAGAACTGAGCAAAAGGTAGGGGATGAAGGGATGGCCAGTACCATGATAACCAACAAAGATGTGATGGTAGGAACGGATAAAGATCCCAAGTTTGTCATAAGGGCTGGCAGAGCAGCAATAGACGCTACAGAGGACAATGTGGATCAAATGATGAAAGAGATAGACTCAACCAAGAAAACCTCCGCTCAGCTGAAGGACACCTTGAGAAGGGAGAGAGAGGAGAGCAACAGATTAAAAAGAAAATACGAGCATGCACTCAAAGAGGTGGAGGTCACAAAGAATGAAATTCATGCTATCCAGCAGGAAGCACAAGCGAAAGAAACTACCCAAGAAGCCTTGAGTAAGGCACATCAAGAAATTTAGGACTTAAAGGACGAAAGGGAACAAATGAAAACAAAGATAGAAGAGCTGACGGAGCAGCAGAAGGACATCTATGAATCCAATACCTTATATGTCAGAGATCTGCAGGAGCAGCTGAAGGCAGCCAAAGAGCAGCAGGTAGATCTGCAGCCCGTCAAAGATCACATCCTAGCTCAAAAGGCAAGGATGATGCAACTGCAAACGGCCTTGGAAGAAGAAAGGTGTCAAATCTTGCAGATTGATGGCAGGCTGGATGAAATATTAAATACAGCATCTTATTTCATGGACAGATCACAAGACATCCTGGAGGTGCTGACTTCAAGGATAACCAGAGTAGAAGATGATCAAGAAGTCCCAGCCGAGCTACCAGTTAAAGATAAGCAGGCTTTGAAGCGGGACCACGATCTGATCGAGTTTGCTGTTATTTCTGCATAGGATTTTCAGAAGGCAGTGAAGAAGACAAAGGGAGAATGTACAGAGTTCTTTAGAAGAGCCCTGGTCACCTATAATCGCTGTCAAGTGGAGGCTGAACATAGGCTACATGAATTCCCTGATCATGATACAATTAAAGGGATGTTGCAGACGAGGCAGCATGAGGATGAAGCCAAGGTCCAAGGTATCAGAACCCTTGATGAGCCGATCCTAAAAAATGAAATTGGACATGCAGCCATTAGTATTCAGCTATTGGAGGAATAGGTGCACCTGAACAAGGCCAGAATAGAATCTATTCGGAACCAGGCAGATAAGTTCGAGCTGAATATACAATTTCTAGAACCCCACTCGTTTGAAGGACTCGCCAAGGAGGCAGCAGCATGGAGGAAATTTTTGGAAGACCGAGCGGGCCCCTCCGAGTGAGAAAGACTGGTCGAAATTTGTATAATGTAATATTTTGTAAGGGGTTGAGAGAAGTTGAAGCGTTGGGAAGCCCAAAGGTCACTTTGGGCAACCCAAGCATTTTTTTTGCTTTTTGTATAAAACTAGGGAAGAGAGACAAAGAGGAGGCTTTTTCCCAGTAACACTGGATGACCTATTGTAAAGAAGAACTATTTCCTTTTTGCAATAAAGAATTGTAGTTTGCTTGTTGGAGAAAGTGCTGTGGGATTTTCCAAATGGTGTGAAATGGATGGCAGGAAAATGAACTATTTTGTTTTTCAGCATATGTCCATGAATTGTGAGATCGTTCTAACTCTATGACTTATGTCTTGTTAAATGATTTCCGGTTTATTTTGTGGAAAATTCACTCTTAGTAATGCTGGTGCTTCACATAACAGTTAGCTATCTGATTGTTGGAATAATTTCTCTTTCATGTGCTGTAAGTACAAGTATCAGTTACCTGTGATTGTGTTTATCCTACATGAAATTAATGCATTACTAAACAATGATTATTTTGGCTTCCCGGGGATAGATAGTTAATCATCTTAGTTCATAGTTGCATATGTGGTTTAGATGTTGTGAACTTAAGACGAGAGGTAAGAACCTGCGCAGCACATTGTGTGGTTCCCAACATCCTTATCACCCTGCATGGTTTAGATAGGCATGTGCATTACATATTAAAGTCAAAAATACAAATTTCAGTGGACCGGGCCGCAACCGGTAAACCCTTGTTGTTACTTTGACCTACGGTAGCCGGACCGCAAACCGGACGGATTCCCTATACCAAACAGTCAGCGGGCTAGTTGGGAACGCTGATTGGGGAGAATCCCTTACTGTTGCCGCCTGCGAATTCCCAGGCCTCAACACAGGTCTTTCTTCCTTCGCATCAAATCATCATACATTAAAAGTCTCAAAATCCTAACCCGAATCCTTTACATAAGTGCCTATTTATACAAGTGCACTATGACAATACCATGGACTTAAACCATGGGCTTAAAAAACATGAGTTTAAACCATGGGTTATTTACAAAAAGAGGGGCTTTGACCCAACCTCGACACCCCTAAGACTATTTTGTGCCGCAACTCCACTTACAAGCTTCGCACTAAAACCACGGAGTTGCCAAAACTAAGGACCTTTAAGGTCGGAGCCCCAACAGAATGTGAAGGTCACCGAGGAAACAAGTGGTTGTACAAGGGGAGTAGGAAGGTTTCAAGAGAAGAGGCAGAGGATAGGAGAAGGTCCTGAAGAACAACCACATAGGATGAAGCGACCTTTTGTGATGACGAGGACAACGAGGCCTAGGTTACGGCCGGAAGGACAATAGGATCGAACCCCAGCAGTAACGTGCCCATGCCTCCATGCACGACTCCACCACAAGGAAAAAATACACACTCTGCATCAACTTTCTCGACATGTCAGCAATAGTCTATTAATAGAGCACCAGTAGGAGGAAGAAGGCCCAGAATGGCAGGCAATGAAATGAAGTTACTGATATTAAATGGGAACAACACTGATGATCCAGAGTAGTATTGGTTCATATGTGAGGCGATCTAGACTTCCTGACAAACTGTCAATGATGATGTTAAGAAAATTCATCTAGATCTAGTGCGCTGGAATGGTTCATGAGATTCATGTGGATCCTATAGGGAGGTACCGTGAAGACATTGGATGAGATCCAAACGAGGTTATTTGAAGAATTTAAGGAGCCAAAATCTGAGGCTCAGTATATTACTAAATTGAAGGAGATCAAACAATTCCCCAATGAGATGATTTGGGACTTTGATCAGCGGTTTAAGACATTGATGGCTCGGGTCAGTTTTCAGATGAGCGATGTTCAACACAAGGAATGGTTCATCGTCGCGCTTGTCCCGCATATCAAACAGCTGCTAATGCAACAAAATATTGTGACATTGAGTGAGGCTCTGGAGACTATGATGAAATTGGAGGCATCACTAGTAGGAGAATCTACATTCGGAATGAACCAGATTCAAGCACAGTTGGCCAATTTGACGCTCCAACTGCAAGATATCAAAAATTCTAAGGAATATCGTGATGATCTTTGGTGCACCCATTTCCATGCAAACGGACATACCAAGGACACCTGTCTGACGCTTCAGAATTATTTGCTATAACGAGTCTCGAATCCGTTGAGCAATGCTGGTGGACCATGGTGTCACATATTTCAGGTCTATGGGAATATACATGATAACTTTGATTACATGCAGAAGATGGTTACCAAGGAAAAAAATTTGTACTATACATTTTGTCGGTCAGTCAGACATGATGACAAAAAATACTGAGCTTATGATTTGCTCTAGGAAAGAATGTATGATTGATACTTTGTGAAAGGTGAGGACCCCCAGACAACACAGGAATAGCCACAAGTAGTACAACTAGTAGCACAAGTTCCGTATACACCACCACCTCCATTGTAGTTTGTCCCTGTGCAATCGCAACAACAGTTTATATCGCAGCCGTAGTTTGCACCTCTACTGCAAATGGTTGTATAAACATAGTATAACCAAGTACCGTGACTACAGTATAATCAGCCACAATATGTTCAAGCCACGCACTATGTCCATCAGCAACCAAACCCACCACAGCAGCAGATGGCCCAACCGTATTTTCACCAAGGAGGAGTCCGAGGAGGATTTTGTGGAGGGTTCAGAGGTCGAGGAGGAGGACAAGGAAGTGAATCAATCCAGTGCTACACTTGTGGGGTATTTTGGCATTATCAGAGAGAGTGCTCTCATGCACAGTGTACATACTGTGCAGCCAATGATCATAATGTTGAAATCTACCCTCAATTGATTGCAAAATGGAAGGCATGAAATATTCCTCAATTACAGAACGTGTAGAATTAGAATCAGCCTGCATTCCAAGTACAGAACCCACCGATAATATAGAACCAGGTCCCACCGTAGAGTCAAACTCAGAAATTGCCTTAGACATAGAACCAACCTATTAATCAACCATTGAATCAAAACCCGACATTGAACTTGAATCAAGGATCGACAGTTGCCACCATTCAAGATGAGCCACGAATGAAGGATGTCAACGTTGGGATCGTTACTCATGTTAGTGCGACAACTAGAGATGATGGACCACGGATGCAAGTTTGGCTCACTGGTAAGAAAAAGGTTGCATTTGATATTGTGGCATATAAAGACACCTTCTTTGATGCAAAGAATGCAATCAAAAGAAATCCAAGTAAGTTACCAATTGTTGATATGCCATTTGCTTTTGATACATCTGTAGAGGCAGGACCATCATGATAGCATGGTACCTTGCGGAAGTTCTTTGAGAATTGTCTATTGCTGTCAAGGGACTCTGACACCCTTGTCGAGCTTGAGACATTATTGCACCACTCAGATAAGACAGTGATGGATTCTGCTATGAATTCTTTGCAAAAAAGGAAGACATGCAAGGAGATGAGGATGAATATCCAGATTGGAGATTATGAGGTTGAATTGGTCATTTTGGATATTGGATTAGATGTAAACATTCTAACCAAGCAAACCTAGAAATTGATGGGAAATCCAACACTGGGATGGTTGTCGGTACAGCTACGGCTAGCAAATCAGGTGAAGGTTCAACCCATTGGTCGCGTTTCAAACTTGGTTGTTGACATTGAAGGTATGAAAACGCATGCTCACTTTGATGTGATAGAAGTCGTAGAAGATAGTGGTTCCTATCCTAGGCTACAAGGTATTGGATGGGCTAATGATAGCATGGTAGTTATCAACTTCAAAAAATGAGTTATGGCATTTGAAAACCAGGATGTCAGGGTCATTGCTCCTATGGACCCTCAGGAAGGACGATCATATATTGAACTTGTAAAGGATGAAGTCGGGAGAAGTTGGAATCATGCTTATAACATCTTTGAAGACTGTATCCATCCTACCATCGATGGTGAACTTGGATGGTGCAGCGCAAGTTTCATGTTCTCTGACTCTGAGGATGCTCTGGAAAATTGGCAGAATAGGTTGCATGAAGTATCATTCAGGAAATGCGGGTTGATTACACAGTCTCTCTGGCATGTTGCAATTGAGACTATCGAGTTTCCCATTTATGAAGGACTCTCGGGACTATCAGAGTTCTTTCGGGAATTTGAAGGCAAATTTTTTGAACCGCAAAGGATACTAGCTCTTAATGTAGCAATGAAGGCTACTCCGGCTTGATGGTGGGTGACACAAAAACAGATGATCCATGACTGGGAACAGTGCCTCAGATTGATGATGGTGCGCTTCGGTGATTTAGAGGTATATCATGCTGGGAGATATGACGTATGAAATGATCCCACTAATCATTTAATAGAGTGTCATACTTTATGGGTGTCACGACCCATAGATGAATGGGTCCATGCTTTCGTTCACACTCTGGAAGAAATGCTGAGATCTTGGTATGTGGCAGCAAAGTTGCGTAGGACTATCACCACTTGGGAGGAGTTGTCTGTTTGTTTTGTGCAGATGTTTAGTTTTTAGGACATCAACCCAGAGGTATGAAATGCTTTACAAATCATCTGCAACATCGTACTCAAGGTCACCCCTGTCACCTATCCAGTTGATCCACATGAACATTGTTCAATCCAATCCATGATGACCTGCTACAACTTGTTTGGGAAACCTAAAGATGATGATGAGTTGAAAAATGTTAATATTCTAGAGTCCAAAGGAAGCCGCGATGTCACAACCCCCGACATACCGACGGATGCGATGAGTCAGCTGCTAAGGATCCAGAAAGTCAACATTGGGTCAGCAGAGAACCCAAAATTTGCCAATTTCGAAGGCTACTAGGAGGAGGAGACCATGGCCAATATCATGGACCTGCCACATGAATTCTAGGACCTTTTTCCAACATGGTTTTCAGAGATGAAGGGAATTTTATGAGACCTATGGGAGATGAAAATCATGTTGAAACCATATGCCAAACCGATGCGACAGATGTCGTACCGACTGAATCCACGATACAAGGACCATGTGAAGTCCAAGATTGACTGGATGCTTGATGTTGGGATCATCGAGCCTATATAAGAATCCGAGTGGATAAGTCCTATGGTGGTCTAGGATAAAAATACAGGAGAAATATGCATTTGCGTCAACCTAAGGAAGTTGAACGATGCATGTGTGCATGATTCATTCCCAACCACTTTTACAGAAAAATTTCTTGAAGGCGTAGGAATCCAGGAGATGTATTCTTTCATGGATGGCTTCTCGGGATACCACCAGATCCGGATTGCGAAGGAGGATCTCTATAAGACTACGTTTGTCATTAAGTGGGGATATTTTCAATATACAGTCATGCCGTTTGGGATGAATAATGCACCAGCTGTTTTCTCTCACGTAGTTGTCGTTGTATTTAAATATTTTATTCAAAAGTTCCTGGAGCTGTATATGGATGACTGGACTGTCTATGGACTAATTATGGACCATCTGGACAACCTGCGGCTGATGCTGGAAAGGTGTTGCTAGCATTAGATTGCCTTGAACTCTAAAAAATGGTTTTTTTGTGCACCATAGGGCATGCTACTGGGGCACATAGTCTGCAAAGAAGGTCCATTGGTCGATCCGGCGAAGATCGCACTAATCCTCAGTATACCACCATCTACTAATGTCAAAATGCTTCGGGCCACACTAGGTCATATTAGATACTATCACAAGTTTATCAAAGGATACGCTACGATTACGGCCCCCATGGAGAAATTACTAAAGAAGGATGTAGCCTATGAATGGACTCAAGAATGTCAAGGAATTTTTGACACTTTGAAAGCCAAGATGGCCTCTATGCCCATGTTGTTTTTTCCTAATTGGGATAAGGAGTTCCATGTGCATGTCTACCCTTCTACTATTGTGTTGGGGGTCGTTCTTACGCAACCAGGTGAGGGTGACCTGAATCACCCGATTGCATACACCAGTAGAAAGCTGTATTTTGTTGAACAAAATTATGCAACAGAAAGGGAAGGCTTGGTGATGGTTTATGCACTGCAAATGTTTCGTCACTACTTGTTGGGCGGAAATTTCAAGATGTTCACCAATCATTCTGCTTTGAAATACCTGGTCAATAATCCTATGCTGGGGGGGAAGATCTATCGATGGTTGTTACTCTTCCAGGATTTTGATTTTGAAATAGTTATGAATCCAGGGTGATTGAACATTGTCCCAGATCATCTGTATTGCATCAAGAATGGTGAAGAACCGACCACTATTGATGATGGATTGCCAAATGAGAAACTATTCCATGTTGACATCGTAGATGATCACTATGCACCGATTATTCAGTTTCTAGCCACTGGTGTCACCCCAGAGGACATGTCGACTGGCTAAAAGAAACAACTGGTAAAAAAGGCTTCTGATTTTCAATTAATTGTTGGAAATTTATATAACCTTGGACTAGATGAAATCTTGCGACGGTGTATTTTACTGCATGAGTAGGGTCCCATTATCTAAGAAGCACATTCAGGAATTGTGGGAGGCCACTATGGAGGTCATTCTACTATGCAAAAGGTGTTGCGCGCTAGACTATTCTAGCTTACATTGCATAAGGATGTCATAGACTATGTGAGGAGCTACAATGTCTACCAGCGTGTCAGTAAACCATCGCAGCAGGATGAGATGCTGCTGGTACTGCAGGTGACTCTGCAACCATTTGATAACTGCACTATGGATTTTTTGGGTCCTATTAATCCAGTAGGGAAGTGGACTTGTGCACAATACATCATTACTGCAACCGACTATCTCACTCGGTGGGAGGAAGCTACACCAGTTGTGGATTGTACCACTACAAAGGTAGCAAGGTTCATCTTTGAAAACATCGTGACATGGTTTGGGTGTCCTAGGATCTTGATGAGTGAATAGGGAATTCACTTCATCAACCGGACTATGAAAGCACTAACTAAGGAGTTGCAAGTGCAACATAAGAGGAGTACACCATACCATCCACAGGCGAATGGGACCGTCGAAGCATTCAACAAAATATGGGAAACAACGTTGACTATGGTATGTAACACTAATCACGATGATTGGGACCTAAAAATTCCAGCGGTGCTATGGGCCTATCTCACTACTTATAAACGGCTAACCGGTCAGACACCATTTAAGCTGGTCTATGGGAAAGAGGCAGTCATTCCCATGGAGTATATTTTTCCCAATCTACGCATTGCCATAGCAATGGGCATGGATGATGCAGAAATGTTAGAAGAACAAATTGCATAGTTGATCCAACTTGAAGAAGATCACTTTATTGATGGCTTCCACCAACAGGTTGCGAAGGATTGATAGAAGGCGTGGAATGATCGCCACATTAAGAAAAAATATTTTGCGGTAGGATATTAGGTGCTATTATACAACAGTAAGTTCATCAAGCATCCATGTAAGTTACAAATGCACTAGTTAGGTCTGTATCTTTTTCATTCCATTACTTCTAGTAGTGCAGTTCGATTACAACAATTAGATGGTGCAGTATTACTGATGCTTGTCAATGGGAGTCACTTAAATCCCTTTAGGTCAAGGCCAGTGATGTGCACTACTTGAGGCGCTAAAAAAAAATGAACATTTTAGTTCAAAACAGCAAGGCCAGCCCCGGGGGAGATGCTACGCAAGGTTAAATTTTGTAAGCGATGACTAGTCGACCACTTGCGATAGTTGTAGGGTTGTGGGTTGGTCAAATCAAGTAATAAGTGAAGGTAGTTAAAATAGTTGGTTGGTGGGTCTTGTTGAAGCAATCCACATTAATGAGTGATCCGACCATTAGAGGATTAAGATCACCAGTGGATTTGGTGTCATTAATACTAGATTTAGTAATCATGGTGATAATAGATTTGGCAATAATATATTTTGAGTTGGAGGTGGATATAAAATGCACGCAGGATGTGTAAGGATGGCATTTTTCAGTTGAAGGAGCAGAGTGTGAATCAAAGAAGGGATTGTGTAGTGTGGTGTGAGCTGTTGAGTGAGTTGTATTGTTGCAGGTTAGAGCCGTCGAGTGCATTTTAAGGGTTGAGGCATGAGGCATGCTCAACGACCTCGATGCCATTGATATTTCGAGTACAAGTCCCCTATTAGAACCATGGTTGTTGAAGAATAAATTATGAGCATGACAGTTAGTTCATCATCCATTCCCAAGCAGAAGCAGCAAGCTCAGAGGCCCAGTCCCACGCCGCCGCAAAGGAGGAAAACTCATACCTCGACGAGAGTGCAAGGAGAAGGAATTGCAAAGACCGGGCCATCGATATCGGGAGCTGTTGAGTCCATGGCACCTCAAGGTGTCTCTGTTCATGAAATTTTGGGATATGTCTCTCCTATGTGTCTGGGAGCCGAGCCGAGGTAGCCGTCAAAGAATCAAAAGTATCCACCAAAATTGCCGCCACTACTGGAGGGGATGAAGTGCTCAGTCGACATCATCCCTTTCTTGATTAGGTTGAAATTTGAATATCATGACCTACTATTGCTCAAATATGTTAGGGATGAGCCCTATGAGTCAATCCAAATGGGGCCTAGTGCGCCGATTCGGTGGATTCCTCAACATTGGGTGAGTGGGTTAGATCAATATGGATTGTTGGGGCTCATCAATATGCCTCATTTTGGGCGATTGAATGAATCCCATGCATGCATGAAGCAACTGTTGACTTGATTTCATGGAGGGACACTTTGGCTGAATACCCCAATCCATGTTACACTAGATTTGATTGCAAGCATCATAGGCTTGACAAAGGACAGGGAAGATCCAGTGCAGTATATCCACTCGAGAGATACTATCAAAAGGATTTCCAAGCAGCTGAAGGATATCTTTGGTTTACAGCATGATGTTCATGCTTATCGCATTGATAGAATTAACTCACAAGCGATGCACATTAGTGCAAGGACTCTGGCGAGAAAGTTCATTCAAGGAAACAAACCAGTCCAATGCAATTCAAGTGTTGTGTCCTACGCCCAAAAGTGTGATGAGGGGGTGAAAATGGTCTCTATTTTTGTTGAATCAGTTGCTAGAAGACGTGCTTGCTACTTAGGCAGGCGGTCATTTTCATATAGTTGGTTGTTGATCCTTATTACACTAGTTTCCTAGATGGAACCGGAAGACTATCAACTGATGGAAGTTGATGCAGCAAAGGTGTGCCGAGGTGCAAGGTATCAAAACTTATGGTTGGTTGAAGAGCCTAGTTGATATATGGACTGTGCCATTCACTTTTGGGTTTATTGAGAAGCATTGCAAGCCATGGCTGTTGTTGTTCCACGAGTCTCTCCTTACTCCACGGCCAAGTATCAGCAGATCCTTCAGTTTGCCCTTGGGCCCCACTCTATCTACATTTAGTCATTATGGGACCCCGACCAACAGTGGCTACCTTTGCCTTACAAAGTCATGACGGAAGAATTGGATGCCATTGTTCAAGAGTGGTTGACGAAATGGAAAAACCCGGTGAGTCAGGATGACTTATTTAAAGAGAAGCCATTGGATGTCCCAAAAGAGTCTACCCAGAAGGAGCTGAGCACTCATGACTTTGAAAACAAGTTGTCAACGGACCCTGAGGATGCAGTGCATTGAATGCAGGAAGAGACTTGCACCAAATGGAACCAGGAATATGAGGTGGGTAGTGGCACCAAGTCAAGGATGGAGGATCAACTACAGTGGATTATCAAAGTGGATGCAACAAAGGTGATCCGAGAGTCAAACCATGAAGAATTTGGTGTGGTAAGAGATTGATTAGATTCAATTTTTGGCATTGTTTCTAGGCAGACATCTATGTGACCCATGATGTAGGAAATCCCATCGATTATCACTAATCCCCAGGCCAGGAACATGCAAGTTCCCCCGACTGTGATTAACGCGAGAAATGAGGAAGTTCACCAGTTGTTGCGACCAATCCAGAGTGTGGATTTGGACCTGAACAAGTTGTCTGCTATGGTGTTAGTGGATTTGCAGCATGTTGCTGCCCTAGAATTGGTAGAACGACAGAAATAACTAACTAAGAGCTATGGCCAATCATAGAGCATCACAGAGAAGCTACAGAAACAGGAAGACGACCTACATCAGGTCTGGATGCAGCTGGCAGAAGAAAAAGTTCAAGAAATCGATGCCTTGAAGGTGACACAGGCTGAGATGTAGCAAAAGGATGCTAAAGAGATTACAGAATTGAAAAAGCTAAAAAACCACCTGATCATTGAACAAGCACAGATGCGTGCTAGGTGCGGCGAAGTCAAGCAGGCTGCTTCTGAATCCTGCCAACACATTTTCGAGAACACAACCGAACTCAGCCTAGTCGAAAATGCCAAACGATTGGGGAAAACTATTGTTCAGCTTTAGGAGACCAAATTGGTGCTCAAAGTCTTGGTACAACCTATGATTCCACTGGAGCAGGTTATGAAAAGGAAATCCTCCATTGAAGACATCGCAACTCAGTTCAAAAGCATGGAGGAAGAGGCCAAAACCATTATGGAAGGGACAACATAGTTTTGGAAGAGCGTTGTCCAGGAGGAGCAGCTTGATCAACTAACTGTGCAAGTGCAAGAAGCCGAAGGTCAACTGATGACCTTGAATACATCACTGAGGGCCATGCCATTGATGTTACATATCACATGGGCCGAGGAACTGAAGGATTTACATCAAAGAGTCACCCGTGCATAGGAACGCCAATAAAAGCGTCACGCTCAGCTTGATGAATTTCAGGAAATCGGTGGATAGTTGGCTGTAAAAAGGGTTGCCATGCTGTAGGTAGTACAAGAGCATTGATAAATGGTCCACAACAATTCTAGGGAAGAGCACTCAGTGAAGCAAGTTTTCACTGATTGTCAGAGTATTGATGACAAATTATAGCTTCAGGTTCATGAGATTGCGCAGCGATTTGAAGATTTCAAGGTGCGAACATCGACATATACCCTGTCAACCTAACGTGGCTCAGGGAAGAGCCACAAGAATTTGTTGGGGGCCTATTGGCAGGGGTTTTGGTAAGTAAGTTGCGCAGCTTCAGGGAAACTACACAACCTCACGCAGTACCGCACAAGGCCAGATTAGAGCAATGGGCGAAAGAATAACGTCTTTGAATATTTTATATGTTATTTGACCAAGTTTTGTTGTAATAGGTCATTAGCGGTGATAAGTTAGTTAGAAGTGGACCCTTAATGTAATGGTGCAAGCCTATTTATAGATCTAGTTTTTCAAGTAGATAAGGGAGAGGAAAATAAGAGGCAAATAAGAGGAAAATAAGAGGAAAAAGACGATCATGATAATCATAGTTGAATCACATCAGAGGATAATTGAGGCATAAGGTACTTGTGCGATCTGGTTTGGTGAAGAATTTCCTATGTATCTGTGATTTATCTAGGTTTTCCTGATGTATGCAGTCTTCGGTTTTGAAGAAGAATTTTGTAATGTGGGTCCTTTGCGCAAGATTAATATGATATGACAATTTTGGCACAAATATTTTCTGTTATCACTGCTGCGGTCTAATCTGTTATGATGAGGCGTCCTTTTTTGTTATGATGTTGCTGTGATTTAGTCTCTTTCTGTTATATCGATGTGATCTGTTTTAAAGTCTGCTACTGTCTGTTGCACTATGATTTGATATGTTTTATGAACAATGTTGTGGTATTATAAATATTGTGACAACTGTATGATGCTATAATGACTGCATAAGTTCTGAATACACTCTGCAAGTTGAGGAAATGGATTAAATTCAATTTAAAATCTATGGATATAGTAGTTATGGTGTGTTTCCATCGGATAGCCATATTCTGTGTCCCCACTGTCGGAAACTCGGTTTCGACAGCTCTCCCTTGAACATCTCAGGTGAGACCTCGTCTACTCCACAGACGTTGTTGGGTAGGATAAAACCTGTTCGGGTTGGTGCTCAGGGAGATTGCGTTGGTTGGGAATCAACAAAGTGGGAACCCCTGTCAACGAGGCTTTGTTGGTTGGTTTCACCAATAGTAGGCACTTCTTATAATTTTTTATGTTTCATCACCACTTTGTGTCTTCTATAATTTATGCAGTAGATTTGTTTTTCTTTGAAATCTAATCCATTCATGCACAATATCTCAATACCGAGACTCAACATGATCACCCTGCACAACTTGATTCAAAGAAATCGATATCAACCATTGATTTGCAATCTTCCTTGATCAAAACCATCCAACTGTGAAAATTTTTAACATTTCGCTAATCATTTCAAACCTGATAAATTGAGCAACTTTCGTTTTTAGATTGCACCTTATCCATCGATCAAAACCTGACCACTATCGCAACCATTGATCAACGTGGCCCCTACCACTTTCCACAGATTTCAAACTTGAATTTCTCTGTGCTAGTTCAATCTAGAGAATTGTTTTCGACTGTAGATATATCTCCTCTCACATCTTGTCTATCCGATATTTCCACCAGTTAACCAATTCTGCAATTCAGAAAACTTCTTTCGTCCGAGCATGTTCAATATACAACATGCTCCAGCATCGTCAATCTTACCTTGTATCAATCTCATCCCTTCAAAGTTGCACCTTTTTTTTGGATTCCAAAAATCAGAAAACTTAGTTTATTGCTTACATCTACGATCTGCGAAAATTTCTTTCCACCGTTGATCTACTGTCTCTTTAATCTGAGCCTTCAATATTTGACACCTTTCACCTCCACTTCACTGATGAGAACATTTCAATTTATCCCCCATGTTTCAAACAGTGGAACGATCCACCACCGTAGATTAAATCCCTATCTTCATCCAACGACCCATGATGAAAGATCATTCTAACCCATTAATATAAAGGGAGCTTCCAAAAAATGTTCAAATATGATCATTTCCAAACCCTTCAATTAAACAATCCACAATTTAAAATATAGTGATAATAGAATGCATCTAATAAATTAAGCACATAGTCTTCATCATGATTTGGTTTGTTTTGTTGTACAACAAGCACATGTTTCCATATAACAGGTTATGAAACCAAGGTATGTGGTTTTATTTTATGGTTCATTAGTGCATATTTGGTGTGAAAATAGGATTCACAGCAAGATCTAGGAGCTAAGGGAATCCTCACAACTTAAGAAATTTACAAACTATGCAAAAAAAAGTGAAAAGAGAAAAATTAACACATAGGAATAGTGCCAATATCTGAAGTTTATATTATTGTCCAGCATGTAAATATGTATGGAATATTTTTATAATACAATAGGATAAAATCTTTATCCTTTGGAGGAAAATTGGATGCATACATGTGGCGGGTTTAGATTGGACCTCAAACCCCCCTAGGTGGACCAATGAGCTCCCAAACCACCTCAAACGGTCATAAATGGTCATGTGAAAGTAGATAAATAATGTTAGGACATCAATTAGGGTAGGATAAGTGTCTTGGAGTGCATGGGTGAGTGGGAGTGTGTCACTTACCCCAATTGTGTAAAATAATGTTAATTGTTTTAATTATATTCCTAAGACATTATGTTAAGTTTAATGCTAAGTAGGAACTGGTGACTCAGCAGAGTCAACAGAAATGGAATGTTATTCAGGATATTTTATCATTAATAAATAAATTGTGGAGACAACATCATGGGAGAGCTATTAAAAACAGGTTACTGGTCAAACTGGTGGATGGAACTAGGTAGAGGGCAAAAGACAAGTGGCAGCATCCTCAAACACTTCTAAAGTTGCAGGTGGAAACTTCCCTATATTTGGGGTCATGATCCCCCAAGAAAGTGGGATCAGAGTAGGTGGCTCATTAAATGACAACTAACCCAAAAAGACCTAGACAATCTTTTAAAAGTACTCAATGAAGAGAGCTGAGGCTGCTCAGATATTTTTCCAGAGAGAATTCATTCAGGTGAATGTTATTCAGGAAATTCATTGAGGAAAGAGGGAAAAACAATAATCAAGTTGTTCTGAGAGGAATGCTACAGTAACTTGATTATTACAGCTTGTTAGCTGGGAGAACTTACTGTTAAGTTCTGGAGTAATGCTGAGTTTGAAGACTGGTATCTGACTATTATTGCACCTAGTTCCAGCCAAGGAGACCAGAGCAAGCTCGGGGGTCCTGAGGATTCGTTGTTTGAGCACTCTCTAGGAGTTGGTAGGGAGGAACGGCCTCCCATTGTTGTTTTTGTCCAAAGTTCAAGCAGGTTCTGTCACTTAACTGTCTTTGTTTTAATAATTATGAATGGTTGAATGTTATGTTGTAGTATATGATATAAGATTTAGCTTGTTTTGTGATGTAATTGTTTCAAGTTTATCAGTAATAGAATATTTTGATGAATATTAAAGACCCATTGTGTTTTTCCTCATCTGGGTTTTTACCAGACCGTACTCCAGCACAGGGGTAAATATTGAAAGAAGGATGATGTAATGATACTACAAAATAGAATGTTAGTAGAATTATAGAGTAGTTTCTCTGTGTTATTTTTGCAGAAGAATTATCCGGGTATCAGGAGTAGTATTATTTTCTGTATAAAAAATGGTCAAGTCTTTATAGAATAGAAAATGATTGAACTGTTTACTGATGATAGCATGGGCAAGTAGAAGGAAAGAAAAAAATGAGTTCTTGTTACTTTAGTTACTTTCAGTAACCTAAATGCTTCATAGATTTACAGTTTACTTTCTTCCAATCTTAATCACTGTTTATTTAAGAATTAATTGGAAAGACAGAATAGCTAGATTTTCGAATTAATCCTACAGGTATTTCAGCTCGTAGCAGGATTCACATATAAAAGAATATATATATGTATATAGGTTATTCCTTTAAAATTTTGTTCGGTCTAGTCAATTATAAACAAAATGTGTAACTGTATTTTATACTTCTTAAAATATTAACTGGGTAAAATTATTACAGAATATAGGAACTGTAAGAACACAGTAAGATTATAATAACTTATCTTGTAATTACAACTAATAAAGAATACAGTTGATAAATATAACATTTATAGCACAACTCTATATACTAAATTAAATGAAACAATGTATTAGGTTATAATATCAACAGTAAATGGAATTGAATTTTATACAAAAGGGTTGTCCGTAACAGATACCTAAATTATTGTAATAAAACACAAATTTATTATAAGTTGCAGGATAGTAGCTATATAATAACAATTTCAACTCTCTTTCAAATAAAAATACCTAAGTATATATAAGCACAAGAATAATAATATTCTGTCTATTATATGTACTGTATAGACAAAGTATGCAAGTTAAAAACACTAAGTACAGGAACAGTAATAATGGGTAATCTAGTCCATTTTAGTATTACAAGATCAAGCTTAATTTCTGTACTTGAAAAGGAGTAACTGTTAGTTACTTAAAGTACTTCACCATAAATATAAGTTAAATAAATAGAGCTACAGGATGCTCAACCTATTGAGCTGAATTATCTATTACAATTTAACTACAATAACTTACAGAAGTATATTATCAACCGGAAGGATTTTTCAAGATCATGTAAATATTTCATTTACGGCCGAGCTTAATTATTATTATTATTATAATACAAATAAACAAAGAAATAAATAAATTGCAGTATGGCACCGCAAGATAACTGAAGGAGTTCAGTACAGTATTGAGCTCTTAGCTCCAACAAAAATTACAAAGTGGGACATATACAGTCTTTTATCTTTTACTGATAAATATTCATATTAACCAACTGTAAAAGTCAACTTTCCACTCACGGCCGAAACCGGAGGACCCTGCACTTAGCAAGGGTTTTATCAACTATTACAAACATCAACTTTAAAAAGAAAATTAAACAAAAACCCACAAGGGTTACACAGGCCGTAGCAACCAATCCACTTTATCCCGAATCGGCATGGACAAGGCAAACTAGCCATGGAAAAAGTCCAGGGCTTACCGGATGCTAGCAGCGATTCCAACCCTACTTTGCCTGCACGAAGGGTCGAAGTTAACACCTGTTACAAGAGACAATGATTGGTTAAAACCCTGTTAAAAATGAACCTTTACATTAAACTAAAACTGGAAAAGAAGGAAGGGTATCAGTAAAGTATTCCTCACCTGGAAATGATAATGAAGCACGATTGTTCCACAGACAGCAAAGTCATTTTTAGCGCGAAAGCAAAGCAATGTATCTTCGGTTGCACAAAGAGAGGAGGTTATTATCCTTCCAGCTACAAGGTCGAATCTATGGTGAAGTCCTATGTTCAGTCATGTAATCACAAAATACAACTGGCAGTTCCAGGCCGAGAAGAAGGAACACTGTGCAAGCTAGGGTTACACGACAGACCGGTCATGGTAAGAAACCCTAAAGAATCTCATCAACCCTTTACCTAGTAACGAAGCAGTCACCTAACAGTACTCCTTTAGAGCTAAGAGAATGAAATTATGCAGAGGATTGGCAAGTATAGAGACTGCCACCATCGATATTAAACGACTGCACAGGTGAAGGCACAATAGCTGAGTGGCCAGAGGGCATGATGGTAGTGAGAAGAATAACAAGTGAGGGGTCAACTTCGAGTTTATATCTATGAGATACAGGGCCAAGGCGTTGCCACGATAATCCGATAAATTTTCACATGCGGTAGGTCGCAATGTATAGTTCCAAGTGAGTCTTTTGGTTCACTTGTCATCCATCCTTGGGTTTCAAAGGACCAACTTAAACCCTTGTCACTTTTTCAACCTCCCCTGGCGATGTATGGGAAACGTAGATAGGTGATTATCAATTAAAATAATCATATTAATCATTAAGATCATGGAAATCTTATGGCGACCCTTGTACTCTTAAAGTTCGATTCCATGATTTCAAAACTATCCTCTTACTTCATGAATTGGATATGGTCATAACCCCCTTCACTAAGATATAGTATCCTCATCCTAATTTTATGATGTTGTAAAGGAGGTTATAAGGTAAGAAAATGGAAATTATCTTAATACTCTTAATAATATTAATGACCATATCGGTTTTTGGTTTAAAATAGATAGACCTTTTAACGATGTAAGAGATGCTTCTTTTTATGAATTTAGTTCCTTAAGGACTTGCAAGACCTATTACAGTAATATATATATATATATATATATTATTAAGGTGAATCTCCAGTTATACTTGTAAACAATTATGGAGTGAATCAAAACTCTATACTTTAACAATAGTATAGTTTCCTTAAAAAGCAGCTGGAAGTAAAGTAGTAAACTCCTTGAAAGCAACAAAGGTTGATTTGAGAAAATAGCAGTATATAAACCCTTATCAGTTTGCATTCACATTTGTAACATGTTGGTATACAAAGAAATCATACTTTAGATTTTATAACTTTGTAAGAAATTAGTAAGACATTTTTATACATCACGACTATAATAAATTTGGAGTAGCTCCATAATCATCAAGAACTATAAATTACTTCTTTTAAGAAAAAGGCCAGTTATATAAATGTACCTTGACAAGCATCAAGGCATTAGAACTCTCAACAGAGCAAAGGAAATCAAGGATACCAGTTGTTAGCCATGAGAAAGAGAACCAGTTGCATTTGAAAGCTAAGAACCTACATGCTTTGCCTCCAGACAAGAGCTCAAAAACAAAGCTCACTCATTCGTACAACTCTTATGGAGACACAACCCCTAACACCAAAGAAAAAGGTAGCAAATTTGGAATCCTGTATGATATCAAAAGACTTGCTTAAAGAACATACATTTTTTTATGTGCACCTGCACTTTAACAATATTATATGAGTATTCATTTCAAGTTGTAAAGAACATACACTTTTTTTATGTGCCCCTGCACTTTAAGAATATTATATGAGTATATATTGATTCAATTATGTATAATATTATGACATCTTCCAGACACATCATACTCCAGTGATTACTCATTTTGGACCAACGAAACAACCATCTCTGAATATTTTTGAAGATGGGAAAAGTACACAACAAAATAAGCTTTCTGAAGATATTGTAAAGTGCTTGATGAGTATTTTTTTGAAGCTAACAAGGCCATCGTTGGAAACCAATAAGGATACACCATCAATAGATTCACAGTGAACTTTTTTAAGTGTAAGCCCAAAAAGCTATGGCTCGAGAAGCACTTTAAACTATAAAATACCTATGGAATATTTAGAAGAAATACATTTCAAAGATCCTTATGGTGTTTGTTCTGAATCAATTCTGAGAGATATTGGTTCATACAAACATTTCCATGATATCTCTGCAGTCTCATTTGACTTGGGTCGGCTCCCAAGCTGTGCTTCTTTATTCAGAAGATTGAGGTGTGTTTGTCACTTTATTGGAATACCAATAAACATCTCTTAAATGCTATTTGGCCAAATCGTTCACCTGTACTAATTCCTTTACTGTAAACAATCTTGATTATTTGTGTTGATCATTGAAAGGTCAATTAGAAGCCCTTACAACGTTTCCATTCTCATTAAGTCATTTTTAGGTTTGGCCTAATTTATAAGTCTCTGCTTTTCAGATTTCTTGTGAGCAAATTGTGTTCTGGAGATGTAAAGGGCTTGACATATCAGCAGAAGCTATCCTTTTCGATCAACATTTACAATGCCTGCATGATGCATGTATGATGGTCACATAACCCCTGATTTGCATCTATAGCTTCTTTTTTTTGCTATCACAACAAACTCATTAATGGGCTCTCCCAGTTGTTGTCTATTGCTTTCTAAACAGCTGATCTTCACTTTAGGATGCATCTTCTTGTGACTAATACAAATTTAACTTTTACACTTGAGAAATTTTAGGCCTTTCTTGAACATCGAATACCAAGCACCCCTCAGAAGGTTGTTTCACTCATGCGTGAGGTATGACGGCCAAAAATGAAGAATGCAATCAATTGACTTTATTGCTCATTTCCTATAGTAGTAGCTTCCTGTATCAAGAAATAAGATTAGGAAATAATTTGTAGAATTTCATATTGCCACTGTTTTGCAGTCATTTTATTTCTGTGAATACTATGATGAGAGGGTTACACATACTCCTTAATGTTGGAGGGAAGTCAATGAATGCATTGGCTATTGAACATTTCATACTTCAACCACCCTTTCACTCAAAAGATGTAAGTTTGTTTATGTAATAATTTTCCATTTCAGAAAAGACATTTTAAATTCTTCCAATTATGTATCTAACTGACCTTCCCAAGTTGATTGAATGCTAGGCCTATTGGAAAAATGGAAAATATGAAGAGCAGGTAATGATGCGCAGTGTTTATGGTTTAGAGTGGTCTGAACCATTGATTACCTTTGCATTGTGTTGTGGAAGTTGGTCTTCTCCTACTGTAAGTAGTAGCTCTGCACCTGGGCTTATGTGTTACGAATAAATCTAGCTATTGGTTTTGGAAATGAGTCTAAAAGAAAATGCATGGTGTTCTGCTTGAGCCCTAAGCTTTGCAGCTCAAAATTAGAATAAATTTAAAAGGCAACATATAAATAAAAATAGCTATCTAACTTGCATGGAAATGCATATGGGTTTGCTAGACTCTTTGAAAAGTCAATATCTAAATGTGCAAAAATAGAACTTGGAATGCTTCACATCTGAAATTGCTGCAACTTGCTCAATTTAATCTTGTAACTTGGTCAATCGGTGAAATTCTTATGTGTTTGCCAATGTTGTTTTTCTTATTAATAGGCTATGCTGGTTAGGCAATGATAGATACTAGACTACCTGTTTCTCTCTTCTTCAGATTAGTGCGTGGGGTTTGTATTTTGCTCTCTTTATCTTTGCTTCATGTTAATATTGGGTATTTGTATTTTGCTTTGTTATTTTCATGATAAAACACAATTTTATATCAAGTTTAATTTGTTCTATTTCATCAATGGTTTGCAGTTTCATATCAATCCAAAGGAGCTAGACAATGAGGATCTTACTTTCCTCTATCACATTGAGGCGTGTACCTTAGTTGGGGATCTAAGCTTGCCTCTGGTTCAGGAATTCCATAAGCATCTGCTCAAAACCTTCTTCAATGGACATTAGGTTCACAATGAAAGTGCCAGCCATCAACAAAGCAGGAATAGAAAAATAAACTGCGTTACTGTAACATCCATGAGTCTAACAGCCATTATGGGTCCATACTGGTTCTTGGAACCTTCTTCATTTAAAATGATGGGTGGTTGTATTGGTTTATGCTTTCATTTATATGTAACAGATACTTGCAAGAGTGCTCCTGATTTTTATTTCTGATTTTTATTGTAAGAGTGCTCCTGAATAGCGTTGGGATCTCCATAAATTCTCCTTTGGCACAGAGTATATATATTTATTCCCCATTCACCTCTCTCAACATTGGCACAAAATATATATTTATTCTCCATTTTTTTTGCTCACTTCAATGTTGCATTTTTTTTCTCGCTTACTCGCTAACAATTACCTTAACCACGTATTATTGCACCTTCTTGGGGCAATTGCTAGTTTTATGACTATTAAAATTAGATGGTTAATTATTTTGACACAAAGCCCAAAACGTGGAAATAAATGATGAGTATATGTATGCCGTTACAAATGGCGGCCTTTTTCTGAATTATTATTAAGGAGAACTCCATGTCACCTAAATCTAATTTATTTTAATGGAAAGATTCTTAATGAACATGCGAATGCAAAAGAGCAGTGCAAGAAAATTCGTAATGTGAAAGCTCGTTTTGAACAAAAGATTCTTCGAGTCTATCCCTACCAAATTCTGATAACGATGTATTTGGATATGTGGATCGATCGAGAAAGTCTAACAACTACTTAAATTAATTTAAAGGAGCTGGTTTTAAAATTAAGAATTATTCAAAAACCTCATCCGTCCTCGTGAAAGGAATTATTTTCACAAAATTCCAACACAAACATAGAGATGATGGGTCCTGAAATTCCATTGTTTATGGAAGACATTTACATATACTTTTTAAATCATCTGTTTCCCCACCCTATCCTTTTCTCTCCCTGTCCGTTGCTACCACGTCCACTTTAAGGCGTTAAGTTCATCCTCCTTTTCAATGAGTTTTCTGGAGTTGGACTTTACCTTTTTTATAAGTGCAATTTTTTTGATAAATTAAAATAATAGGTTTCAAATATTGAAATGACATGTTATTTGAAATTTAAAGTTGTAGATAAAAAATTTTAATATACATAAATTATTTTAACAAATATTTGTTTTAGTAATAATAATTTAATTTTAAGGTCATATTAAGTTTAAGAGTATGCTGATCCGTGAACACTTGGTGGCGGGATATGGTTAAGACATCTCTAAGCTGAAAGGTCGTCGGTTCTAATCTCGTCGGATAACAAAAAATCCAACCATGTTAAGGGTTGGTGCGGTCTAGGCCGGGTATGATCCCCGGGTGATTTTGATGGCTTAGATGCCCCTGGTTCGTGGTTACTTAGCCAATGGCAACCCTACTAGTGAGGGGGGTTCCATCACTTTGCCAACAAAAAAAATGTTTAAGGGTATGCGGAACTATAAAAGATTTGCTTTTTTTATAAATATTTATTTTGGAATTTATTTTTATTGTTTAAATTGCAAATTTTTATTGTAAAAATGGATTCAAAGTCCCTAGTTATCAAAATGATAAGGTATATAATAATCTTTTTTTTCATCTGGAACTAATTTTCATTGTTTAAATTACAATTTAAATTGTAAAATAGATTCAATACCCTTAATTACTCACATGAGAATGTGAATACCCATGTAATACTATAAATATGCAATTCAACGTCATAAGTTACCTATATGACAATGTGAGAATTCAAACAAATTTTGGGGCAACCAAATTTCCCCAAAAAATGAATAAAAATTATCAACCGTTTATTAATAAGATTTTAAAAATACACATACATTATTTTGTTTTAAATTAAATTTTTAACTATTTTAAAAAAATTATACAATTAACTTTCCCAACTTCATTGAAAATTGACTTGAGCTGAATGGAAAGTAACTATGTAAGTATTTTATTAGAACCTTCTTCCACATTACAGCTTCTGGCGTGCACTGCTCTCATCAATACATAATGCAAAAACATAGAATATATTGCTTGACAAATTTTCTTTAAACATAATAATTTCTGTTGTTAAATCATCGATCGAGGAATTTTATTTTATCAAATAAAATAGAGCATCATCGATAAAGAGGCCTGAGACAACATGTCGAGAAGGATCGCAACCTAAGCCTTTTCTACTCCACATAGTAGCGAGGTGGATTTATATTTGATTGAAAGTGTTATTTTTATAAAATTATAATTAAAATAAAGAAAAAAATATTTATTTTTAAAAATAGATAAGTTTTTAATGTTACGATAAAAGCCCATTCTCGCGAGTGTTATAGTGAAATAAAATGTTTGATAATTTTAGTTTAAAAATTTTAATAGAAAATTTTTAAAATCCAAGTTATATTGTTAATTTTTGGAATTTCGGGTGTATAACAGGTTTAATAAGGTGTCATCTATTTCTACTATTAAAATTGAGAATAAAATATAGTTACATTTTGATTTTGCAAAATAAAATACTGTCGATTTTTGGAAAAAATGGTCGTCTCGTCCAAATCGTCTAATTTTTAGACATCTCCATTCCTAAAACACCATGATGGAAGGACTTCCAACTCTTTGAACTATGGTCATGTAGGAATCATCATCATGTGGACGTTAAGGATGAAAGTCATGCCCGCAAATCTCCATAACCTTCTAACATGTCAAAACCACCACCACCACCATCATCAATTTTTAAACTATTATTATTAAATAAATTCAAAATTTTAGTAATTTAATTTGTTTTGCAAATTAAATTTTATTAAAATTTGATGCAGAGGCATCTAGCCCAAGACCGACTGATGAAGATAGGCGACCAAGGAGTTGACTAGAAGATGGATGATGGCCTTCTAGAAAGAAGAAATGGGTGTTGTGTGAGCCCATTCAGTCAGGTCGAGTAGAACGGTCGACGAGAACTTGTCGACTTGAAGACCATAAATGGTTGTGAGCGGCTGCGGTCGAGAAGTCGTAGTCGATGATGGATGATTTGAAGGACTAAGTAGTCAACGAAGGCGGTCAATGAAAGAAAACTAGTCCAATCGAGATTGTGACAAGATAAAGATGAGTGATTGCGGTCACAAGAGAAGATTTGAAGCCCTTCTGTGTGAAGGAAAGGGTAGTGGCCCTAGATGGTCAAGACAACTAAGAGACTACTTGAGGAAGAATTCCAAGTCACATCCAAATGTGAGAAACTAGTCGAGGGACTAAGTGGACGATGATGAAGTAACAGAGAGGATACTAGCTACCATGGAGTGGTCGAAGAAAGAGACCAAATGAGAGGACACGTATCGACATAGGTGACAACTGAGTTACGGTCAAGGTAGAAGACTAGTCGTTGAAGGGAGCAATGGTAGGAAGGAGACTAGGTAAAGGTCGCAGAAGATGGCTATCAAAGACCATAGAGAAGAGGTTGGAGAGAAGGAATAGTTGGTTATTGTGAGCCAACAAACCAGAGTGAAGCACGGTCTATGGGAATGTCGATGGACGAAAATAGAAGAAGTCAAGGTAGAAAATTCGGCGTTGGAGAACCGATTGAGTGACATTAAAGGAAAAGATCAATTGTGATTGGTCATGGAGATGAGAAGGTCAATGAGTGAAAGGCCAATATAGAGGAAGAAGCATCGTGGGAATTTCGATGAAGCCATGGTCGATGATGGGCGATGAAGACAGAGGAGAAGACAGAATGTGAGAGTAGTATCGAGACTAGGGGAATTCGGATAGACAAAAGGAACATATAAAGAGAAGGAAGTTGAGGGGAATGTCGTCATAAGGATGTGAGGCAAGTGGTCGCACTAGGAGACTAATGAGAACCGGCGAGTTCCAATCGAGTGGTAGACCGACAAGAATTTCAAGAATGTCAAATTCCAAGACTGCAGAAGGACAGAGTGTGTCCCAGACGCCACAGAAAGTTGGTGGAATAGTTACAGAGCAATGATGACAATAGGTGAGGAGGCTAGATGGCATTGCACGCCATGGATATTTCCAGAGAAAGCTAGAAGCTTTTAGAAGCCACCTAAGTGGGTGGATGAGTTGTATAAATAGCCATTGAGGCAAGTGAGAAAGGAGCTTATACCTTTAGAATGTATTGGTATTCCTTCTTTGAGCTAGAGACTAACCATCTACAACCATAGAACTAGGCTCTACTACATAGGGTCAAATCAACCACAAAGGACTTCACCCTTGATTGTAAATCACATATGTATTTTTTTTCTAATATTAATACAAGCCATAATTCTTAGCAAAACATAAATTTTATTTTTTATAAAAACTTAGATTTATTTCTCATGAATTGAATTGTGCAATTTTAATCATTAATATTTACAATTCGAACCATCACAACTGAATTGTAGAGAAATTTTTTAAATAAAGACGAGAAAATAATTCAAAATAACCAAATTGAAGAGAAAAACATTAAATCAAGGCCAAAAAAATAGTTCAAAACATATACTAGTAATAGGTGTGCAGATCTCGAACGCATTTTGTTTATGACTCTTATAATCATGATATACTTAATACTGTTAATCCTAGTTTCAATATGCTAATATCCGTAGAAAATTGAGAAGTGTTTGAAATAAGTTTTGGATGTTTGCTATAATTAAGTTGTAACAGAACGGGTGATATTAGGATCTGCGTGAGGTTATAGACAAATTTATAAACCAAGCGTTTATTTGAAGAAACGACGTATAGAAGACTACTTCCACACAAATTGGGAAACGAAACTTTCATTTCAAAACAACTAACTTACAATCGACCTAACTTATAAATACTATATATGTATATGTACATTCGATCATGCTACAAAATTTCGGCATCCCATGCCTCCAGTTTTCCAATTAGCATCCAGCCACAACCGACAGCAGTTTATGAACTTCATCTTCACAATATCCATCCAAACAAACTATGCATAATGCCCTATCTAAAATATCTACAAAGTAGGTTGCAGATTATTTATAGATCTCCAAGTATGTTTTATACGATGCTGACATTCTTCGCCGTCCGAAAGAAATGAAGCGAGTTCTTCTTTTTTTGATTCGAAGCTTCTCACGCATGGTCGATCTGTGAGTGGCATTGTAGGAATATGAAACAATCATGACGCCGCCTCTTATAGAAACCTTATCAATTGCAGCATCATCTGCTCCTCCTTTTTTCATTGAGTCTGTGGGTGTGCCTCTGCTTGCAACAAGCGGTGTCTGTAACCTGGAACTGGATCTTGATCTTGCAAAGTGCCCGCTGTTGTTATTGTAATTGATGAGTTCATTCTCTGGGAATGGGGAAGGAATAAGTTCATTCAAGGCCCTATCGACATGTGTATAGAAAACATTTTGAAGGGTATATTTTTGAGTTCGTTGTCGACACAATTAAATATTACAGCGACGCAGAAAAATAAATTTTTAAGGGACCAAGGGGGGAGATTTCTATTGTTGTTGCAACTATGGATCAAGATGCTCATCTGTGAAAAGGGAATACTAAAGATGAATCCGACGAGTAAATCCCTGGTGTGTGTAGGTTGTGGGTATTGTGAAGGTAAGCGTTGTAGGTTGTGGGTATTGTGAAGGTAAGCGTTCAATAGAATGATATGGGGTAGACGGATGGAATTCATGACGAGACTATGAGGGAAGTTGTGGAAAAGTGTGGTTGCCTACAAAGTGGGGTGAGGTTCCAGCAAGAAAAGAGGAGGAGGACTGAGGAGAATCTTGACGTGACTGGAAGAAAAAATTGCAAGAAGGGGTCATAAGGGACTAAGCGAACCTATAGTGACGAAGGAAACAACTAGGATATGCTCAAACCCAAAGAAGTACCAACCCAAAGATACAACATACCTACAACTTCGTGCACCACACCAAACTTAGGAGAAAGAAACGTGAGTTCATCGCACGGTTGTCCTACATGTCAGCACAGCGGTAATAGAAGTGCATCAACAAGCACTGGGAGGAGACCCAGGATGGTGGGTGATGATGTAAAGTTACCCTTGTTTTAGGGTAATGGGACTGAGGATCCCAAAAAGTATTGGTTCTTATGCGAAGCAGTGTGCATGGTGAGACAAGTACAAGATGAAGATATAAAAAAGGATAGCTAGCGGCGACCTTTTGGGACTGGACGTTGGACTGGTATATGAAATTTGTGCAAGTACCGATGGGGCATCGCAGAAGACCCTAGCACAAATCAGAAATGGACTGGTCAAAGAATTTAAGAAACCAAAACCAGAATCACAGTATATTACCGAATTGAAGGATATAAAGCAATTCCCCAATGAGTCAGTGTGGGATTTCGATCAGCAATTCAAAAATCTAATGGCCAAGGTTAGCTTCGTAATGAGTAATGTACAACATAAAGAATGGTTCATTGTAGCCTTGGTAGAAGCTAACAAATTTGGATGAAGATCGCATCTTAGGTAGAATGTCTAGAAATTGTGATGAAGCTGGAGGCTTCACCAGTCGATGAAACAGGGATTAGCATCAACTAGATCTAGTTGTAGTTGACAATCCTTACTATCCAACTGCAGGATATTAAGAAGGGGAAATAAGTCCATGAAGAAGTATGGTGTATTCAATGTCAGTCTGAAGGACATCACAAGGATCAGTGTCTAGAATTCCATGAGTATTTACAGTCTGAGGTGTCAAATCCATTGATTCAAGGAGGACTGCCCTAGTGTCAAATTTGTCAAACAAGAGGACATCGGTTAGAGGAATGTGTGTACTTACAGAAGGTTGTGTTGAAACCAACTAATATTTTTTGCAACTTCTGTCAGACTGTTGGTCTTGAAGAAAAAATAGCAAAGCTTATGATTTGTTCCAGGAAAGAACTATGGATACATACTTTTTGAAGGGGGAGGAATAACGACCAATGGAAATACCTCAATCGCAACCACAGTATAATCAGTCGCAATTGCAGTATAATTAGCCACAATCGCATTATAACGATCCACAACCATAGTATACTCAACCGCAGTATAATCAATAGCAACCGCATATAATTCTCCACGACAACAAATCAACCACCGTTGTACCAGCAACAGGGAGGATTCCAAGGAGGACTTTGCGGAGGTCATAACAAAAGCTTTGGTCACGAAGGATATATTGGTTGATTTCGTGGACTGGTTATGTCCTATAATCGTGGAGTGGTGGGACATTACCAAAGAGACTGTCCGAATATAGCATCTCAATGTACTTATTGCAGTGCAGGAGATCACACTGTCAAAGAATTCCCATAGCTAATTGCGAAATGGAAAGCTAAGAATGCACCACAACTGCAACCAAACTAGAATGAAAATCCGAATCAAAATCATGTACCAAATGTGGGGAAGATATCCACTGAACTAAGGGCTTAGCTAGCCACTGAAACAGAGAAAGAAACCTTCTTCAAAGTGAAAGGCACCTTGATCAAGGACAACGGCAAGTTACCTATTTACGAGATGCCTCTGAGTTTTGATTCGACAAACTCACCAAGGTAGAAAAGAAAAGTCAGTACCTTGAATTTTTTTTTAGGAAGATGTCTAACATTAACAAAGGATCAAGATACATTAGTAGATATAGCAATATTTTTGTATCGACAAGAAGAAGGACGATAGGATCTCCTAGTCAATTCATTGCAAAAGAAGAAAACGGGAAGAGCAATGAGAATGAATGTGCATATCGAGGAATATGATGTAGATTCAGTAATCTTGGATCTAGGATATGACACAAATATCGTAACCAATAACACATGGGAAATGATGGGGAATACACAATTAGTCTGGTCCCCCATACAAATTTGTTTGACAAATCAAGCCAAGGTTTCTCCAATTGGATGAGTACCTCATCTACCTATCGAAGTGGAAGGACTAAAGACGTATGAAGACTTTTATGTTATTGAGATAGTAAAAAATACCAACCCATACCTTGCACTATTGGGAATAGGTTGGGAAATGGAAAAATCCATGGTTATCAAATTCAAGAAAAGGATAATGACATTCAAAAATCACGACACAAGGGACCTTTTCCCATTGGATCCCCTCAAAAGACATCGATATGTTGAAACAATAAAAGATGAAGTCGCAAGAGGATGGGACAATTCTTATAATGTATTTGAAGACTATATCAATCCCACTGTTGAAGGAGAGTTAGGCTAGTGGAGTATCAGCTCAACATCTTCAGACTCTTATAAAGCGCTAAAGAATTGGCAGAAGTGGTTGCATGAAGTATCACTCAGGAAGTGTGCATGAATCACTCAAGCGTTGATATGGGTAGCAACAAAAGTATCTTATCTACCAACATACGAATTTCTGGAATAGTAATCCATCCTTGTTACCTTGGTTTATAGCCTTAGTCAATTGCATTTGCTTCTTAGCATTCAATTTCTATGGTTTAGGCTTAGGGAATTTGGTCTAGGAGGTGAACTGGTTATTTTCAAACCTTTCACACATGCACCAACTCTATATTTGTTCAACCTAGCACATGTGCACCCTCATTTAATTCCTTGGAGCGTTACATCCTTTTTTGGGTTAATTGGGTTTGACTAGGGGGCGCTTATGTGTACTTTTGTCCATTTTGGCTCTCATAGGAGAATTTATCATCACCTAGAGCCTCCCAAACACCTCTACTTGCTCACCCATGCATGCCTTGGAGTCATAATTTCCCCAGCACACTTCAGCCATGTCCACACCATGGTTCATGACTGTTTGGGCTGAGTTGGACCTTGTTTGGTCCACCTAGGGGGGATTTAGGTCAATTTTGGCCATGTCACATGTACACTCGGATTTGGATTCATAAGCTTCAAAAATTGATCCATATGTAATATATACTCGTTCTTAACAAATTCAGATGTTATAAAGTTCAATAATATCGACTTTCTGTTCATGTGTGTGTAAAATTGTTCCTCCTTCAAGCTTTTTTCTTAGCTTTTGAAACTAACTCGAATTGTGAGAGTCTCTTGTGCTTCTAGATCCTACTATAGATCAAATTCTCACATGGTATCAGAGATGATTGGAGTTTCATATCAATCTTGAGTGTTTGATATGCATTTGAGATCTTTTTCGAATAAAATTTGAGTGTCTTTTCAGGTACTTTCAGCAAAATCTCACCACCAGCGCAAGAAGAAATGGAGAAAAACCACATATTTCTCACTCCATTCAATTAATTTGAATGGAAGGCCGAGATGGTCATCAAATCGATATGTAAGGGTCTCTACAGGGTCACCATGGGTACAGAAGTGGATCCAAACTCTATAGTAGAGAAGTGGAAATACTTCAATAGAATTGATGCGACATTTGGACTGTTGTGTCTAAGCATTTCAAGAGATCTCCTATTTCATGTTAACAGTTTGACAACCCCAAATGATGTCTGGCATAAGCTCTAATATCTCTTTGGGAAAACTGATGAATTGAGGGGACATCAGCTTGAAAACGAGCTTATTAGCCTCATCCCAATGCATTTTTACACCATCTAGGATTTCTTCACCAAATTTAAGTCTCTAATAATTCAACTCAAGAATTGTGGAATTAAGAAGAAATAATATCAGCTAATACTATCAATCCTTTCGAAGTTGGGGCTAGAATACTTAGTGTTTATTAGCACATTCATTTCTGGAAAGCTAACCATCCAAAATTGGCAAATTCCAACACTAGCCAACTTCATGGAGTTCTTGACTCATGAGCAGGACAAGCTAGTTCATATGGGTACCATCAAAGCAATAAAGGATCAATCCTTGGCTACTGGTGATTCTAATTCCTCCAAAGGAAAGTAGAAGGAAAAGAATTCAAAACAACTAGAGAAGAAGAAGTAGGACAGACCCAAGAATCATGATGGGGGTTCGAATCCTTCAAAGGATAAGGACAATAAGGTAAAGGAGAAAACCAAATAAACCTATTTCCATAAGGGATGGCATCCATATATATCCTACATGAATAAGACCATTGACATGATGGTGCAGATACTGGAGAAAAACAACATCCATTTCCCAAATGGAGCAAGGAAGAAAGACAGAAGCTCAGGTTTCGACAACAAGGAGAAATTCCATGCCTTGGTAGCAGGTTATTTTGATCCCTCCACCTTCATTACTGATTCAATAGAATCTAGGAATATGGCCTTTGTGAGAGAGCTCTTCTCTTCCATGCATTCAAATAGTGGCCCAACTGTTCGAATGTGAGATGACTCTGAGATCCAGACCATGGGAGTTGGCAGGATCGACCTTAACAATGGATATTTGAATGATGTCCTCTATGTACCAAACTTGGCAGCAAATTTGTTATCAGTATACCAAATGACACATATAGGAGCAACCAAGAGAGTAACATTTACTCTATATTTGGTAGAGATAGCATAAATCTCCTCCAACCAAGTGGTGGCATTGGGGTATACAGATCACCAAGCTAGAATGTATAAATTCTCAAAAATTCTTCCTAATTCCAGAGGGAAAGTGCTCCTATCTCATGCCAATGAGACCTCCAAGCTATGGCATGAGATATTTGGACACATGAAATATAAGTACCTTCAAGAACTGAACAAGAATGAGATGGTGGAAGGTCTTCCTCCAATCAAATATTCCAATGGTACATGCATTGGTTGTGTAGTGGAAAAGCATCTAGAGCACAACTATGAGAAGGGGAAGGCTAGAAGAGAAACACAAACACTTGTATTGGTACAGTCAGACCTCATTGGTCCTCTTCCCAATCCCTCCTATGGAGGATCAAGGTATGTCCTCACTTTCATAGATGATTACTCGAGGTTATATTGGGTGTACTTCCTTAAGTTAAAATCTGAAGTCTTTGAGGCATTGAAGATTTGGAAATCCCTAGTGGAGAAATAAAGTGGGAATAGGATTAAATTACTTAGGACTGATAATGGTAAAGAATATGTTAATAAAAATATGCAGCATATTTGTGAGGAATATGAAATACAAATGCAAAATTTGGTCCCCTACACACCACAAAAAAAAATGGTGTGGTAGAGAGGAAAAAATAGGGCTCTCAAAGACATGGCCTCATGCATGATTGAGGAAAAGGACTTTAGTCCCAAGCTATGGGATGAAGACATCAATTTTGGTGCATATGTTCAAAACAGGGATTTACATAAATCAGTGAAAGGAAAAACACCCTACGAGGCATCATTTGGCCACAAACCCAATCAATGTCTCACATTTCAAAAATTTTGGCTCAAGGGAACGGGCTCTAATTCCATCAGAAAAGAGGAAGGAATTGCAGCCACAGAGTAAAGAATGTATCATGGTTGGTTATGGTGAATACACAAAGGTTTATAAGCTCTTTTATACATCCACACATAAAACTTTCATTGAGAGGAGTGTGCAATTTGTTAGAATAATCAACCCATAGTTACCCATATTTGACATTAATTAATCATTTTTGTCTTATTCCTAGATTTCTAGATTCCTCACTATGTTAGTTGGCTTCCACATGTACCTTGAAGTGAACACTTGATAAAACTGGGTCATGGAGTGCTTTGGAATCATCCTAAAAACATTTTTAGCATGTCTACTTTTATTCTTGGTTTGTAAAAGCGCAGTTCTGCTTTTTCTGAAAGTTGCCTTTCTTTACAACAATTTTAAGGCAAAAACGAAAAGCTAGTCTAGAAGTAACTGCCTTGTTTTTTCCCCACATCATCCTCCTTCCTTTTGTCCAAAAAAAAGCATGGATCTGATCTCTTTGCATCACTTATTATCTGTCCTATCTGATTTAGCCAATTCGTGAGCATCTTCATAGATTTGGAAAGTCTTTCTTACACCTATGGGGAATTTGACTAGTTTTACTAAGGCTACTTTTTGACCAATTCAAATAGAAACCTTGTTGGAGGAGCAAGTCAATATGCCAACTTTAACGATAGATGACTTAGTCGATTAGCAGACTAAGTTGGTCAGCCGACTAATGAGAGATTAGGTCGGCCACCTAAGGTCCTGTCGGTTGAGTGAACCGACAGATAGTTATTTGTAACTGTTCGTAAATCATATATATTAGTTTGTTGAGCCAGATGAGAACTCGGTTCAGTTCTCTGTATTGTATGGACCCTTTCACTATAGTATAATCTATTATTCTACTTACTTGTTCTTGTCTCTTGTCTCTGTTATGTATGTATGTATTAATGTGTATTACTTGTAACCCTATGTGATCTGTGAGATTACAACATTGGTTCCATTGCCGGTGGTACATGTATGAGATGTATACAAGCAGATGATATCAAAACAAGAGATTAAGGACTGGTGGGAATGTAAAATAGAAAATTACTTGCAAAATTACGCACAAAGAAACAGATTAATGACTGCTCAAGCAAAAGAAAGGTTCTTTACTGAGACTCATGAGAAGTTTGTAGAATCAATGCCCCAACTTTTGAAGAAATTACTGGATGAAAAAGATAGAAGCGATTAAAGACCAATAGCTGCTAGAAAAACTGATTCAAGGGGGAAGAACAAAACTGTCGGAGTGGTTCAAAAATATCACCAACGAATTATGCGAGGAGCAAGCCGTAGAGGAAAGAACTTCGGTGGAAACTATCCAGAAGAAATTCTACATATACCTCACCGAACAATTCTTGTGTTCCTTACCGACCTTGCTGTTCAAATTTTTGATCGAGAAAGGAGTAGATCATATTGTTGAACCTCGTCCATTACTACGTGAACCGCCACACAATACTAACTGGGTGAAAAAAAAAAGAAGTGGGAGAAATTCATTGTCGAAAGGGAGTGTGAATACTTCCTAAGCAAGTGAACAGAACTATCTGGGATTTCTAATGGCGGGGTAGCTGGTTGTATGTCGGGGTAAAGTGGAGAGGATTCTAGTCGACTAAAGAGAATCCATTCACCAGCAATGAGGACTCAACCTAAAAAGGAAATCGAAAGGACAGTATCACATAAAGGCACGACAGACTTTCAGAAAATAGAAAGGGAGAAGAGGTTGCAAAGAAGGGAAGAGAGAAGAGAAAGACCCATAGCGCTGCAAAGAGGAATGAGCACTAGGGTGATAGACCAAGAGAGAAGTCTGCCAGAGTCAGGTCATGACCAACATGAGGAAGGCGTGGAAGAAGAAGCATCCCTTATGGAAGAAGATTTGTGGATAGACAAGCAAGAAGCTCTCTAATTAGAAATCCCATAGGAGGTAAGACCTCTATCTCTGACGGATCTGAGTATTAGGATACAAACAATTGTTGAAGAGGACCTCAAACTAGGAGCTGGTGACTTTGGTATTTGGAGCCGACTAGACGACGAGAGAAATGATGATAGTCATCTAATTATCTGTTGACCAGAAGAAGGAAATTAGGTCGCGCTTCAAGCGTTACCCTCCAACCAAAGTATGCACTTACTTTACCCGACACACGAAGGAGCACCCCCCTGCCAAATACAGCTTTGGAAGACATAGAAAATTTGGAACTACAGACAAATAATTGCAGTTGGACATCAACGGGATAAGTCGACCCTGAGTGACTGCTTGTCGGAGAAGAAACGACAACCAAGACGATCGACGAAAACGAGAGTTCTGTCGACAATAGTTCTGCACAAAAGAATAAACAAAATAACCCACTATCCCCAGCACCGGCACCTCCTAAGGAAGACAGTGATAGTGACTCCGACATGGGTCATGGGACAACACACATCCCTCTATATGAGGGTGATGAGGACCCCAGATGACATTGGTTCGTCTGTGATTCGACTTGGGAGGCCAACAAAGTTACTGATGAAGACAGACAGATGGCGCAATTCGCCAATGCCTTAAGGAAAAGGGAATTAACTTGGTATATGACCTTTTATAAGAGAACCCCACGAGCAACAAAAGCCGAAGTCAATGCACAATTTCTATTGTTCTTTAAAACCCTAGATGCAAAACATCTGGTAGCAAAGAAATTAAAGACAACATCACAAAAGCTAGCATAAACCGTCCACGATTACGACAAATGCTGGAAAGACCTTCTCAGCCTGTTGGATTATGTCATTGATGAGAAACTATTAATCCAGTGGTTTCTTGCAGGTCTGTCATAGAAGATTCGTCGACACATCATTCTGGAGACATTCAAAACTTATGAAGATGCACTCACAAATGCTCTACAAGTAGAAATGGATGAATACATTCCAGCATACTCCACGGATCACAAACTGGAGGAACAACTTGAGATCATGCAGAAATCTCTAAAAGAGATAAACCTTAATAGTTAGGATATTTGGTGCATGAAGTGCTCGATAGCCAGACATTCAAAGGACAACTGCCGACAAGACATTAGCTGACAAGATGTTCGATTTGTGCAAACAAAATGTTTCTGTGACATCTACCAGGAGCATGGAGAGCATACCACAAAAGATTTCTCATTCAACATGAAGAATGGCAAAGCATCATGGTGTACAATATGTGAAACTAAAAATCACAACACCTCATACTACCACCTGAATCTAAAGAATCGACAAAATTATCAGGTAGTATATCAGACCAACGCAGTTGCACAAAACAATGAGCTAAACGACCAAAATAATCAAAGGTATGAAGGTTGTCGGTATGAACGCCAGTTTGACAACCGACATGGAGGCTATGGAAGTCGAGGTCGATTCTCTGGGAATCAAGACAACCAGCCATGTTGACCCATCCAATGTTTCACATGTTACAAGGAAGGACAACGACATGCAGACTATCCATACAAGGATAGGACTGACCTAAAATTCTGTACTAATTGTGGTGTAGGGGATCACTCATTAGAGGATTTCCCTATTATGCTTGAAAAGAGAAATAAAAAGAATAATTTTAATGTCTTGTCGTGTGTGAAAAAACATGATATTATCAATACAAATAATTTACATATCGTAACCCAACAAGGGATGAAAATTGGGAATTATAAACCCCAAATAAGGAAGATAAAAGAAAAAAATGTTTATCCTGACCTAGTTAAAAAAAACAAATATATAAAGATGCAACAAATATATTTAGAGAATTTGCTCGACATGAAGAAGAAGATGATCATCAACAGGAAACAGTAAGAGAGCTAATACAGTTGGTACAAAAAGATAAAACAATATCGCAATTCATCGACTTACTGTATAAAATAAAACACAACAAAAACAACAAAAAACAAACAAAGAATATCTACAGCTTAAACCAAAAAGATAAAAGTGATTCCAACCCACTTGTCGACTTGGAAATTGAAGGATACCACATCTGACAAGTTGTACTCGATTTCGGATCACAGGTAAATATTATGACTTGAGACACATGGGAACAGTTAGGCAGACCTCGATTATATGAATCAAACATCTACCTAAAACTGGCAGACCAAGGCCTAATTGAACCTATTGGAGTCTGGAAAAATGTCGACACAACGATAAAAGGTATATCGACTAAAGTTGACTTCGAAATTATTAATCCTAAGGAAGGATCCAGTTCCTTCCCAACATTAGTAGGTCGACCTTGGGGGAGAAAAATGAAAGCCTCGATATCCTTGGACAAAGAAAGAATTAAATTAAAGGGGAATGGACAAAAAGTCATACTACCTATTCATCGATCCCAAGGAGAACCTTGGACATAACCAATTGATGAAGATGTTCACATCCGACAACTATATCAGATACAGAATAATGAAGACTAAATAGAACCTAATACATATGGTGAACTTTACTTAGGAAACCAAGACTCTATAGGATACAATTCAGATGCAGAACTATATGATTGGGAGGTTGAAAACTATGAAGCAAAAGCACGAGGATGCTGGACTATTCAAAAAGTACAGAAGAAACTAGTCAAACAATGCTTTGTGGTGTCCAGCGTCCCAAAAATATTTGAAAATAAAATTAGAGAATATCCTACATTACAACCAACAAATGTAAATACCACAAAAATCCCAAGGTATAAAGAAAGAGAATCACCAGTTATGCATGTAGAGAAAGTATCTAGGAACATCGGTGAACATGGCTGACTACAAAGTTTAGTAGAAACTTTTACAGGACAAGCTGCTAGATGGTGGGATACCCATCAGTCAAGACTATAGACATGGACAACAGCTTCGACTTATTTTGTAGAAAGATTTGGAGGAAAGAAGTTGACCAACCAGACTCAGATACCTATATTTATCCAAGGACAGGATCCAGAAAACCATATAAAGATATGTGAAAAAGAATGGAGAAGACTGGGATATAAGGATGAACGTACATGGGCACACTTATTTCCATCAACACTCACTGACTTACTAAACAAATGGTACAAGATGGAAGAAGCTCGGGGTGAAACATTTCTATGGCATGAACTTAAAGAAAATTTTATCAAAGATTTCAAGTTTGAACCCCAAAATGAGAATTTGGTCGAAACTGCAAAACGGATCAAAGCATTTGTACAACTGACTGACAGCAAACTATAACAATATACAAACTAAGACAATACCACAATCAACGAGACTACAGTTGGAAAATGAAAAGTCGGAAGGGCAAAGTTTTAGATGGAAATAAAATCATGTCGAAACGACCAAACCTATTCACACAGTACTCAAAGTTGAAACAACCGATAAGGACGATAATGACCGAATGACTATAGCATACTTCCTTGCCACATTCTCACAGTTTTAGGAAGGAATTTGACCAATCAATGAAGCTAAAGCACCGGAATGGGTAGATGCCAAAATTAAAACTAGAGAAGCTGACATATCAAATGATGATAAACCAAAAATAGAAAAAATTGGAGACTACTGGTCTGAAGCACAAACAACAGAGATCACAAACCTACTGAAATAATTTCAGGATGTATTCTCTAGAGACTATAAATATCTTAAAGGTCTAGTACATGAAATGGGTGAAATGAAGATCGAAATAAAACCTAATGTTCGACCTATTAAGAAACAACCATATAAACTAGCTCACAAATACAAAGAGATAGTCAAGAAAGAGATTGATAACATGCTTGCAGCAGGAATCATCTACCTTATTTACCAATCAGAATGGGCAAGTCCAGTGGTGGTTAAACCAAAGAAACATGATCCAGCCAAGCTAAGGATCTGTGTCGATTTCAGAGAACTCAATAAAGTTACATTAATAGACCCATTTCCAACTCCTTATGCATATGAAATATTAAATGAGGTAGCAGGACATGAATGATATTCATTTACAGATGGATTATTAGGTTATAATCAAGTACCAATAGCTAAAGAAGATCATAAAAAGACAACATTTGTATGTGATTTTGGCTCATTTTCTTACAAGGTTATGCCTTTTGGACTTAAAAATGCACCTGCATCCTTTTCAAGGATTGTGATTAAAACATTTCAGGAGTACATTTACAAAACAATGGCAGTATATTTCAACAATTGGATAATATACTCCACACTAAAGGACCATTGTAAATGGCTAAGACTTATGTTGGAACAATGTCGACAGATCCAATTATCACTAAACATCAAGAAGTGCATATTTTTAACTCCTATAGGAATACTATTAGGGCATACCATCTATAAAGAAGGTATTAAAGTCGACTTCACAAAAATAAAAATCATCCTTGACTTAAAACCTCCGATGAATCCGAAACAAGTCAGGGTACTACTTGGTCATACATGATACTGCAGAAAATTCATAAGACATTATTCATACATGACATACCCATTGGAAGAATTGCTAAGAGATGATCAAGAATTTAACTGGACAGAGGAGTGTGACATATCATTCAAAAAACTAAAAATAAATCTAGTCAAAGAACCCATCCTAAGGTTTCCACACTGGTCAATCAAATTCCATGTACACATCGACGCATCAGGCCTAGCAATAGCAGCAATCCTAACTCAGCCATGAGATGATGGAATGGACTATCATATAGTTTACAGTAGCAGGAAACTAAATAAAGCTGAAAGAAACTATTTGACAACCAAAAGAGAAGCATTAGGAATGGTCTTTGCACTGCAAAAATATCGACACTATCTACTAGCTAATCCATTCATCTTTTACACTGACCATCAAGCACTAAAATACCTCGTAAATAAGCCTCTATACCATGGAATAATTTTTCTATGGCTACTTCTATTCCAAGAATTTGAATTTGAAGTCGTTGTTAGACCGGGTAAACTAAATGTCGATCCTGAACACTTATCCCAAATAGACACATGCCAAGGAACCGACAGGAGTCGAAGACGACTTACCAAATGCACATTTATTTCGAATAGAAGCAGTCCCGATAGAGTTAGAGGAAATATCTCAGTTTTTAGAAGATGGAAAAGCACCAAAAAGCATGAGTATGAAGAAGAAACAAATCCTAGCCATGAAAGCTACACCATATAGTCTCATAAATGGATTCCTATATAAAATGGGGTTAGATGACATTCTCAGAAGGTGCGTACTGGAACACGAAAGAAATAATATCATGCATGAAGAACATTATGGACCTACTGGAGGACACTTCCAAGCAGACACAACTGCAAATAAAATCCAACAATCAAGGTTGTGGTGGCCGACACTCCACAAAGATTGCAAAAAATTTGTAAGCCAATGTGATAGATGTCAATGGCTAGGTCGACCCTTTCCTAGTACAAAAATGCCCCTGCTATCAGTAAACCCAAGTTTGACATTCGAAATTTGGGCCATCGAATTCATAGGACCATTTCCTATACCATCAAAAAGAACAGGTGCAAGGTACATAATAACTGCAGTCGAATACCTAACCAAATGGGCAGAGGCAGAACCAGTCAACACATGTTCCAGTGAGATAGCTACTAAGTTTAGCTATGAGAATATCATTACCAGATTTGGATGTCCATTAACCCTAATAAGTGACCAAGGAACACACTTCATAAATAAAACCATTAAAACACTAACAGACCAGTTCCAAATCGACCACCGTCGGAGCACATCATACCATCTTCAGTCAAATGGAGAAATTGAAGCATTTAACAAAACGTTAACAAAAGGATTAACAAAAATATGTATTGCTGATAAATACAACTGGGATGAAAAGATACTTGCAGTACTATGGGCATACATAATGGCATATAAGCATTCAACCGACCAAACACCGTTCCGACTAGTTTATGGACAGGAAGCAGTAGTCCCTCTACACTTTCGATAACAGACACCTATTATCGTAGAAATTTTACATGTCCATGTCGAACAAGGAAGAAATAACCGACTATTGCAACTAAGTAAACTTGAAGAACACCAACTAATTGTGATCCAACATCAAGAAATCCAGAAACAACAACAAAAGGCATGGCACGATAGAAACATCAAAAAAAAAAATATGTTAGTAGGAGACCTTGCCTTATTATACAATAGTCGGGTGAAAGGAAAACCTAAAAAGCTACATACAGAATGGATGGGACCCTATATTGTCGAAGAGATACATACCAATGGATCAGTCCAACTAAGGACGTTACAAGGCATAGTATTTTTGGAAATGCGTTAATGAGGCCTGACTAAAACACTATAGAAACTAAAACAAATCTACTAAAAATAAAAAATAAAAAAAACATATAACGACCATAACGGTTAAACAAAAGATATAAAAATCTATAAAAAAAATCCAAAAAGAAAAATAGTATTGATACACACACAAAAGAATGACAGGGAATCACCACTTCAACCACTGACATCATGCCCATCGATATAACACGATCGACCATTTTCATAACCGACATCGACCGACGACCTCGACAGTCCCATCACGCATTCATGACTTCGAGCGCCAAAACCCAAGCACCATTAACGCACACTCAAGTGTTCTCGCTGGACCATCACGTCCACCATTAATACACTCATCGACAAAAACATCCATGGCATCCACTATAATTACTGAACCACCAAAGGATCATTCATCGCAATTCAAACAGAGAGAGCACCAGAGCAGCCAGACGACTGAAAACCAAGAGCACCATAGTAAAATAAACCCTCAGACTGACAATATGGCACCAAAACAGACCAGAGCCTCAGCCAAAACCAAGGAATGACAGACTACAAAGACACCATTAGTAAGAAGACTGTAGAACATCAAGAATGCTAAGGTGCAGGAAGGTTCATGGGAAAAACTATGGGCCTAGATAAAAGAATGGGCGTACGTCGACAAGAAACCTACCCCAACTGTAGAGAAAATACAACATAGTTCCATTGTAAATTATGTCAACGCACTGCTCATGGCTAGTTTCAGTGGCACAAAAGAAACAGCGGTAAAGTTTATCATAAGCCGATACCACAATGGTCGATTTTATTTCGATCAACCAGTCAACATCTCTGGGGAAGTTATTTACAAACCGATAGTTCTATCAAACAAAGGAGAGCCAGTACCAGTCGGTATAAAAGAAGGATTGGTCGAAGAACTAACAGGGTCAGCATCAGGAAAAAACTCGAAAGGGTTGATGATTAGCCACATAACAGCTTGAACACCACAGATTGTGGCCAAGATCATAGCCATGACACTCACAATGGTAGATCATGGAAGCAAACTCAAACTAGATATGTTGGAGGCAGTAGACACCACTGCAACCAATGGAAAGATATACAGATGGGTTGAGTATGTTGCTGACATGATAAAAAAACATCTGTGAAAAATTCCAGGAGATGGGAGGAATTATCAGGTTCCTGTCCCTTATCTTATGGATAGTAATTTACTCTTTGTGCCCTATCGGGTACAAGCAATTTCAAGAGCTGACAAGATTTCATATGTGGAGGTTCAAACCATTAGCCCAGAGTGGAACAATGAAGGAACTTACAAATGGGAAAGTGTTGTTGGAAAAATGGCTCCAATAGCTAAAAGTCTGCACAACCAGATGGAGGGTGCCTCAGAACTTTCGAATAAGTCTTCCTAAAAAGGCCCGCATTCAACTAGAACTCAACCATACTGCAGTGTGGTACATGCAGGGCACCAAAACAAATGCAAAAGCCCTCGACTACTATCCGGCAGTCGAAGACATCTTTTGGGAGCTATCTCAACATGCGAGAACAAAAGTACCAATACCACCAAAGGCAAAGGAAATAGACTTCTCGATAGAGGAACCACTGAAAGACCAGGAGAAGGAGGAGGATTATGAGCTTAACCTATACATCAGTACCTTTGTGTCAAAGGAGACACCAGTCGAAGGCCCTGGTCGACTGCAAATCATAATCAAACCTCTGATGGCACAAAGAGAAGAGACACATGCAAAATAGCAGGTGACCAATCCAACTAAAGAAAATCTCATCCCGACTCAAGAGCTAAGGGAAGAGATATAAACCAAAAATATAGAGTATGCTGCCACCAAAGAAAATAAAACCCAATTGTCGAAGGAGATATCGGCCTCAAGAAAAAGGAAGAGAACACAGCAACATCAACAAGGGAAAGGTAAGCATAAGCTTATCATTGCAGAATATTCAGAAGATGAGCAGGAACTAGTAGCTACAGCCCTCGACATAATAGAAGATGCTGCAGCAAACAAAGTGCCAGTGGAAACCCAATTTTAGAAATTTTTTGAGGCAGGGGCACAACCAGGTCGACCAAAGAAGGCGAAGAGCACACACACTTCGACCATTGAAAATGTTGTGGATCTCGTGTCTACACCCCCGCATCCATCTCCGACAAAAATAGTAGAATAACTGATACCAGAATTTCAGTAAGCCCACTCGACTTATGCAAGAATGCTATGTTGGAGGCTGTGAAGGAAAAGTTCGACCTTGACAAAGACCTTCAGGCATACATTGAAAAATTGCCTGAGATATTCACCACGGTGCAGAAGCTCTCTACCAAAGCACCTTTGTTCGATGTCGATGGATCTTGACTACACATTTCCCAACCTAACTAAGTAATCCAGAGGAAGAAGACTATGGCAATAATAAGCTCGACGTTCCAAAAGAACATCAACAAAGAAGCTGAAGTTATCGCAAGTCGGACCACATTTTTCATTCCGACTGAACCCGAACCCCACCTACCAGCTTCTGAACCGATTGACGATGAGGAAGGAAAAAATATGGAGGACATAAGTTGAGAAATTGAACAACCATTCTCCGACATGGATTCACCACCTCAGATCCACAATCCATCACCCGACCACATTTCCACCAATCCAATCACACCCGACCATTCACCAACACCATCACCACGACCCCCCAACTTAGAACCTCTAATTCAAAAAGCTGCACCTACCACATCCACTTCGGGACCCCCTATATCCAACCAAACAGAGGCACAACCAAATGCAGCAGTCATCCAACCGACTCAAACAGAAATACCATCAATCACTGCTGCCCCTCAAACAGACAATCCAGACCTGACTCTTGCAGGTACACAGGTGCCGAAACAGCAAAAACACAGAAGCACAAGAAGAAGAAGGAGAAAAATAAGAAGGACCATCATGGACAGACAACAATAGTCCACATCAGTCAACTTAGGTTGACCACTGAGGTCGATGCAACCAAGTTGAAATATGTAGAGCTAGGACAACTCCTCGAAACATTGGCAATTGAAGAAAAGACAAGGAGCTAGCAGAGATGTAAGGAGCTTGACAACAATGAAAAGAACAAGTTGAGTTTCTCAACAAATGCAGAATCCTTGTACAAATGGTGATACCAGGACCAGCAGAGGTTGACACCAACAAACCACTAGAAAGAGCGTATCAGTTGTTTCAGAGCGTGGTGTCAGCGCTGCAGGCACAAATTCAAGACACAAAAGAGGAGCAGAAGGAAGAAACCATCCGACTACTGATGGAGCAACACATAGCCTTTGCAGAAGCATACAAGGTGTTGCAAGATCACATGGAGGAGTCTATCATTACAGAAGAAGTACTGCAAGACTGGCCTACTTACTACGGGCAATCAGCAAACTAGGCAGACCCGACAAGAGATCCAAGCATTAGAGAAGAGGAAAAGAACTGACAAAGCACTCAGACGCACAATTGAAGACCAAATAGTGCTTGAAACCTCCAAACTAGAGAAGCTTGAGTGAGACGCACATCAGTGGGTGCAACAAGCCATCCCAAACTTAGAAAAAGTAGACATCATCTGCCTACGGATGAAACATCTGCTGGAGACAGCAGAGGAAAAGGACCAGTTTATGCGTCCCGACATGGAAAGAATAGCCGAAATTTCCATTCAAGAGAAAATGTCGATCCTATCAAGTCTAACTACACTAACCATCGACATATAGAAAATATTGCAGATTTGGACGGATTTTCAACATCAGCTGGCAGTGACAACTGAAGAAATTGTCAAAGTTTGTGTACAGAAAATACCAACCATCAGACTTCACAGTCCATGAAGATCAAGCACAAGAATAACTAATTAGATAGACAAAGAAATTTTGGTACCTCCCTGTTTCTTCGGGACGAAGAAAGGTTTTGTTTGTGGGGGAGATGTTGGAGGAGCAAATCGATATGCTGACTTGAACGATAGCCGACTAATGAGAGACTAGGTCGACCACCTAAGGTTGTGTTGTTGAGTGAACTCACAGGTAGTTATTTGTAAATGATATATATTAGGCTGTTGATCCAGATGAGAACTTGGTTCAGTTCTCTATATTGTATGGACCCTTTCACTATAACATAATCTATTATTCTACTTACTTGTTCTTGTCTCGTGTCTATTATGTATGTCTGTATTAATGTGTATTATTGGTAACCCTATGTGATCTGTGAGATTACAAAAAACCTTATGCTTTCAAATATCTAATGTAATTATATATTTGAGTAGCCTATTACTTCATATGGTTGGATAATTTACACTTATTCAATACAGGATTAAGTTATGCTCCAATTTCAGTCTCCTTTTGTGTGAATTTTGCATGTTTGACTAGCAATTTTGTGAGTGTAATTGTTCTATCACTTGGGTTCAATTTCCACATGGTATCAGATCCTTTTTAGATCAATTTCTCTCCTTCCAAATTTTTATTGTAGGTTTGACATCACTGATTGGGAGCGCATTCTACTGAGTGGGGTGCATAGTTGCTGAGATATGGACCAATCCAAAAGGATCATCTTGAATCCATTCAATTTCTTCATTGGAAAGATGAGATGGAGATACTGTTGAGAGTGAAAGGTATCTACAGGGTTACCATGGCAACTAAGGCAGAGCCTAATGCAGCTGTAGAGAAAATTAAATGGCACAACAGGAGGGATGATGCCTATGGTCTCAATAGTGTGATCAACAACGATACAATACGTACGCTGCACTTGCAATTGCAAGAAATCTCTTAGATAATGTCCCTGTACTCCATATTTATAACATTGCACTAGTCCATGACCTTGTCCTCCTCCTTGAATAAATCCTCCACCTCGTCCTCCTCGGAATCCTCCGTGCTCCTGATACTGCGGTTGGTTGAATTGTTGTTGCAGGGGATTCAGCTGCTGTTGAACATATTAGCACTATATTTGAAAATTATGGATTGTTTAAGGGTTTGGGAAATGACCTTATTTGAAGATTTTATGAAGGCGCTCTTTAAGTTAACAGGCATGCATGATCCTTCGTAGTGGGTCGTTGGACGTGGAAAAGGTTTTGATCCATGATGGTATATCATTCCGCTATTGAAGCATGCGAGAGAAATACAAATATTCTCACTATCGGAATAGAGGTAGGAGATGTCAAATGTCAGCGGATCAGATTCAAGATGTAGTAGTGTTGCAGCTGCAACGTTTTCCCAATTTTTTAAATTTTGGACCCTCCTTGTAAATTTTAGCTTGCCTGGATCAATTTTGATTGCTGAAATTTGTTTTTCCTTTGCTACTCTTTGAGGTTAAATTGAGTTAAATTGTTAAATGACTATATTTATCTGCTGATGCTAATGACTTGAACTTGATGCTTTGACTTATGGATGATTTCCTTTTTCACTGTCGAAAGCTTATCAAACTATGAATCGGGGCTGTAGTCATCTACACAACTGCCGTTGCGAAAGCTTACTTATGATTGACCCGATCCAAAGCCTTGTTCTTTTCCAACATATTTCTCATTTTATATTCATATCAGTGTTTTTCGTCTCATCTCCATCGGAGCATAAGTCCTTTGTGTGGCCACCGTTTCGGATGGAAAATTGCGAGCACTTCAACAGAAGCCCTTATTTTTGTCGATTCCATGGTTTTCTTTTAAAATGATTTTGTTCTTTTCACTATCAGAACTATGTTGGACTTTTCATCGGGGGATTAGTCTTTGGTTGTTCTGATCGCTGATGGTTTTGTGTTTTGCGGAAGCTGTAGTCTATTTAAATCCCGCCGTTGCGGCTCCGGAGCGAACTAACCATCTGACATGGTTGTTTTGATTTTTGTCATTGGTTTGATTTTCGCCGATTGTTTTCTATTATTGCAGAACCCTTAGTCCATGCGGCTTTCACCATTGCAGCTCCTATTTGAACTAGTTTCCCAACGCTGTAGTGGTTCCGAGGTCCGATGTTGCGGGTTTTTTTAGAGTTATTCCGCTGACGTTTATTTTGTTGCGTAGCTCATTATCTGTCTGAAGCCCGCTATTACGGATGTGAATAAGACTATCCTAGCGATGCTTTAGTGATTTTTTCCACCTGTTCTATGTGTGTTTTTACCCTATTTTTTGGGTGGCGGTGGTTTCTGATACTTTTATCGTTATGGGGTTTTCACGATGAGAGCGCAGTATAGGGCCTCACTTTTGATGATTATTTTTACTGTTAGTATGGGTTAAATTTTTTGAAAAGATGCAATCTGAATTAATGATGAATTTTTCGTTTTAATTGCAAACGAACTTAGAAGATTCTCCGGACCTAGTTTGATGATTACTGTTGCGAAGAAGGACAAAGCAAAAGGGAGTTGGCTGAAAAGTGATAGGCAGAGATGTTCTGAGATCAATGGGATCTTAAAAAGGACAAATAAAAAACAAAGCAGAATCGATAGCAGCAAAGGCCCAGGCTTGGAGAAGGTTCATCAGTTGCCGAGCTGGTCCCGTTTTATGAAGTACATAGTAATGCATTATATGAATCACGAGCACTCACAAAAGGACAAAATTGTGAGATTAAATTGTTGTAGGAGCCCAAAGGTCACCTGGGGGGGAATCCCAAGGGTTTTTCTATTTTGTTTAAATATAGGAAAGTTAGAGGGAATAAAGGACTTTTTCCCAGTTAGACTTGTGAGAACATCTTGTAAGAAGAACTATTTCCTTTTGCAATAGATAATTACAATTTTTCCTGCTGGGGAAAGCTTTGGTAGAATGTTCAAATGTTGTGCAATGGATGTTGTTGAAGGGGAACTATTTCGTTTTCATCTTTTGTCCATTAACTGTGAGATCATTCTAACTTGTTGAACCTATGTTCTTGTATGAATGCTCTCTAGTTTATTTTATGGAATTCTCACTATGAGTAATGAATGCTTTTCATAAACAATGAGATATCTTGTTGTTCATGTATCTATTCATGTTTATGTGTTTTCAAATAAAGAACAACTACCTATGATTTTTCTTAATGCATGAACAGTAATACATTACTCATTAAATGATAATCTCGCTCCCTAGGGACAATTTGGTTAAGTTAGTATTAGTTTTCTTGTTGTGTGTGATTTAGATGTGAGAGAGTTAAGATGAGAGGTAAGAACTTGCACATCACATTGTGACCGCTCCTCATATTCTCTATCAATCTGCATTTTAGATAGGCATTTGCATCTCATACTTAAAACTAAAACTAATAAACTAAAAAAGATACACATTGGACCAGGTCGTAACCGGTAAAACCCTTTATTTTGGTTACTTGGCCTACGGTAGCCGGACTACAAACCGGACGGATTCCCCATACCAAATAGTAATGGGCTAGTTGGGAACGTTTACTGGGGAGAATCCCTTGCTGTTGTCACCTGCAATTTTCTAGGCCTCAATAGTTTTTGGCGTTAGAAGGAGGGCCTCCAATGCATGGCTGGCCGAGGAAACCCATTTTCTCGAAATTACTCCACCAGTGATAATTTTGAAAGCAATTCATTTCCCAATCTGATTCCTGATGAGAAAGGTAAAGAAAATTTGTATTCTATAAACAACGAAGTAGTTAATGATCTGAGAAGACATACTAGGGCATATGTGAAAAGTATTGGAGGATTACCGATTATCCCTGACTTCCCCATAAGAGAATATAAAAAGAAAGACTGTCCTGTATTGGAAGACTCAATGTTGTTTGGAGATTTGGAAGAACTTGTATAAACAACCTTACATGAAGTTGTACATCCTTTGAATCAAGTAGACCCAGAGACACCTTACGGTTCACCTATTAATACTCTTGTTCATTCACCACCTCACTCTCCACCCAGACCCATGGCAAGCGTAAATGCAAATCAGCCACCCAATCCACCACCTGCTTGGAAATCTAGGTCACCTCTAAACCTAGCACCTCCTTTGCATGACTTACCTTAGGATTTTGAAAAAATGCTGCCTAAGTTTGATCCTAGTGAAAATATTTTAGTATATGATCATTTGCAAAGCTTCTACTTGGCTATAGAAGGGCTAAAGGCTAGAGAACATGAAGATGTAGTCTGCAGATTATTCCCAAAGTATTGGAGGATTACCTATTATCCATGAATTTCCCAGAAGAGAATGTAAAAAGAAAGACCGTCCTATATTGGAAGGCTCAGTGTTGGTTGGAGATTTGGAAGAACTTGTAGAAACAGCCTTATAGGAAGTTGTACAACCTTTGAATCAAGTAGGCCCAGGGACACCTTACAGTTCACCTGTTAATACTCTTTTTCATTCACCACCTCACTCTCCACCCAGACTCATGGCAGGAGTAAATGCAAATCAGCCACCCAATCCACCCAATCCACCACCTACTTGGAAAGCTAGGTCACCTCTAAACCTAGCACCTCCTTTGCATGACTTACCTCAGGATTTTGAAAAAATGCTGCCTAAGTTTGATCCTAGTGAAAATATCTTAGTAGATGATCATTTGCAAAGATTCTACTTGGCTATAGAAGGGCTAAAGGCTGGAGAACATGAAGATGTAGTCTGCAGATTATTCCCACATACACTGAAAGGAGCAGCAGCCTCATGGTATTTTGCTCTACCTGCAAACTCAATCCTAGACTGGGATACATTTGAAAGGATATTCATAAATAAATATGCAGCCCAAAAAACTCACGCAGCCCTAATGAAAGGGTTATGTGCTTTGAGGAAAGAAAGAAAAGAGAAAGTGCATAGTTTCACCCAAAGGTTTGTTGCTTATCTTAAGCATTTTTATGCAACTAATAAACCATCTGATAAAGTTCTGATCGAATACTATAATTCAGCTTTAGGGCTTGATTTGGCCATGTTTTCCAAAATGAAAGTCAAATCCACATTATCAGAAACTTATGAAGAAGCTGAGAGAGTAGAAGCTGAAAGAGAGAGCATAGAAGACTATCCTGAACAATCGGGAGAAATTTTTTTTGGAAAGAAAGCCTTATTATTTACTAAGCCTAAGGAAGAGCAGTCACATGACTTTGAAGGGATGGTAAAAATGACGCAGAAACTATCTAATAGAATAATAGATTTGGAAAAGGAAAAGGAAGCTCAGAAATCTTATAAACCTTACTATAAAAGGAGAGAATACAACAATCAATCTAAGCCTCCTCCACATAATCCTGCATCAATGAACTTAATAGAGGTGGGTATGGATAATTTTTTCACCTTTCATCAGCAACCTGTTGCTACCGCAACGGTTCTCCCCGAATTTATTTTACTTAAATTTCTGGGCCCCTCCTCATTATTTTGTATGGCTTGATCGTTGAACTTTTTATCTCCTTGAGCATGTTTTCTTTCGCTTCTCTGAAGGTGGATGTCAGTAGTCTATGTGTGCTTTGTTCATCTTTGGTTCGATTCATGAATATGTGGTCTAAGAGAGGTAAATTCGCTGTTCTTCGGCGCATCCTGTGTGAAGAAAAATGACTTTGGTTACAGCCGACCCTTAGCATTGCTCAAATACTTGAGTTTCCCTGTAAGCGGACCTCTTTTACTGCTGGATCGGGGGCTGCAAAGTTTCGACCCTTTCATTGTTGCGGCTCCGAGACTTTTCTTTCACCCGATCTCCTAAACCATCCAACGCCCGATGTTTGTTAACTGTAAATAGTGGGTCCGTAGCTTCTGCTTGCCCGCCATTGCGGCCGGGAGAAGATAGTCAGTTTTCGATCCGAGTCTCTTCCGACGTCCGACTTAGTTTCCCATCCATTCTGCATGTCCCCTAGCTCTCCCCCTCCGCCGTTGCGGCTGCTAAAGTTTTCTGGTTTCCGAACCTAAAACTGCCTGACTTCTGACTTATGACATCTCCCGCCCGGGTTTCACTGGGCTGCAACTTAAACCTCACCCGACATTGCGGCTGGCTGTTGTCCCGGGCTCTCGAATTCGTTTCTCTCTAATTGCCGACTTGTTTTTCCCGCCGGTGACCATAGAATATTGCCAGGCCCGTAGGAGGTTCGCTCGGCCTTTTCCTTGTCGATTGGTTAATTGATGATATTTGTCGTTTGAATTATGCTCTTAATTTGAATGCAGGAAGTATACATGCAACCGGTCAATTTGTCATGACAAGAAGAAAGATTAACCCATTTGGCAGAAGTATGACTGAAAAGAGGCAAATGGAGGACGAAGTCAGCAGCTGTAGAGGCGTGATTCCAGAAACGGATCAGTTACCAAGTTGTCATGATCACGTAATGACAAAAGACCGGAATGTGTAGAGTTTGGGAAACCGAAAGACCATGCATCTGGGAAAGAAAACGCTCTATAATTATAGTTTAAATAGAGGGACGAGGCACTGAAAAAGGGATTTTTCCCTGGAAAACTTTGTATTTTCTTACTTGTAAGATGAACTACTTCGTTTTGCATAGGAACTGCAATTTTTGCCTGTCGGAGAGAGTGAAAAAGCGAAATGTATCAATGAAAACTAAATGAATAATGTTGAAGAGGAACTATTTTGTTTTCAGCTGTGTTTCATTTACTGTAAGAGTATTCAATATTCTGAACTTACGTTCTTGCTAAATGTTCTTCAGTAATTTCTGGATATTTTTCGCTGTGAGTAATAGATGTTGTTATAAAATGATCGGCTACCTGGTTATTTGAATATCTGTAAGGGTTCACGTGCTTTAGAAGAAGTATCAGTTACCTGTGATTTTTCTTTATGTATGTGAAAATGTATTGCTCACCCAAAATGATAACCTTTGCTCCCTAGGGATAGTGTAGATAGTTAGCTTATTTTCTTTTGTATCTGGTTTGGTTGCTTGCGAGCGCAAGACAAGAGGTAAGAACATGTGCATCACTTTGTGACCGTTCCTTGCAGCTTGATGACCCTGCATCTAGTTAGGCACTTGCATATCATTTCTTTAATTCAAAATGCAAAAACTCGGTGGGCCGGGCCGCAACCGGTAAAGCCTTAGTTTTGTTCCTTGACCTACGGTAGCTGGACCGCATACCGGACGGATTCCCTATTTCAGACAATCAACGAGCTAGTTGGGAACGTTGATTGGGGAGAATCCCTTACTGTTGCTGCCTGCGAATTTCCAGGCCTCAACAGTTTTGGCACTAGAAGGAGGGCCGCCAGTGCATGGCTGGCCGAGGAAACCTATTTTCCCGAGATTATTCCACTGGTTACAGTTCTGAAAGTAGTGGACCGCGTAATCTAATTCCGGAAGAAGACAACAGAGAACATCTATATCCTGTTTGCAACGAAATTGTTAATGATCTGAGAAGACATACCCGTGCTTATGTAAAGAATATTGGAGGGTTGCCTATTATCCACGAATTGCCGAGAAGAGAGTACAAGAAGAAAGACCGTCCTCTAATTGAAGATTCAGTGTTGGTTGGAGACTGGGAAGAACTCGTGGAAACTGCCATACAGGAGGTTGAATTGCCTTTGAACCAAGTAGGTCCAGACACTCCTTACAATTCTCCTGTTCACACCCTGGTTGGTTCACGTCCTCACTCTCTTCTTGGTTCACCCCCTCACTCTCCACTTCAACTCATGGCCGGCGTTAACGCAAATCCACCTAATCCACCAAATCCACCGCCAGCTTGGAAAGCTAGATCACCTCTAAATCTAACCCCTCCTTTGCATGACCTACCTCAAGCCTTTGAGAAGCTACTACCCAAATTTGATCCAAATGAGAAAATACTAGTGGATGACAACCTACAGAGTTTCTACTTGGCAATAGAAGGTCTGAGGGATAGGGAACACGAAGATGTAGTGTGTAGGCTATTCCCGCACACCCTCAAAGGAGCTGCGGCCTCGTGGTATTTTGGATTGCCCGCCAATTCTATCCCAAACTGGGATACCTTTGAAAGAATGTTCAGAAGTAAGTATGCAGTCCAAAAGACTCATGCTACCCTTATGAAAGGTCTATGTGCTTTGAAGAAAGAAAAAAGGGAAAAAGTGCACAGCTTCACACAAAGGTTTGCAGCATATCTAAAAAATTTCTCTGAAACAGCTAAGCCTTCAGACAAGGTACTGATCGAATACTATACTTCAGCTTTGGGTCCTGATTTAGCCATGTTTGCAAAAGGTAGGGCCAAGCCCACTTTGACGGAGACTTATGAAGAAGCAGAAGTAGTGGAAGCAGAAAGGGAGAGCATTGAAGATTATCCTGAGCAGGCAGGGGAGAAAAGAAAAAACTTGCTGTTTACTAAGCCCAAAGAGGAGAAAGCACCTGATTATGAAGGTATGGCCAAAATGATGCAAAAGTTGTCTAACAAGATCATAGACTTAGAAAAGGAAAAAGAAGCACAAAAGTTTTTCAGGCCATATTATAAGAAAAGGGAGGATAGCAATCAGACCCAACCTCCTCCTCAGAAAACTGCATCCATGAACCTGACAGAGATAGGGATGGAGAATTTCTGTACTTTTCATCAACAGCCTCATTCCGAAAAGAACTGTCCGCAATGGATAAATTCAATGACATTGTTCATGAATCAGATGTTGGATTCGAGATTAACGGAGGAAGATGAAGATGAAAAGAACGAAAATGCTGCTTCCACTTCTACAAAAGGGCAGGAGGACGAGACCATGGCATTATGGAATTCTGTCTCCTTACTCGATGCAGAGGAGGAAAATACCTAGGAACGCAAATCTATCAGGGAGGCTAACGTAACAACTAGGAGCAGAGGGGCGGTTAGTGATGACAGTCTTCTGCTCCCAAAGATTCGAAGGCTGCAAAGAAATATAAAAAAGAAATTTCAAGACGAATCATTGGCTGATCAGATTCCGGAATTTACCATTACCAGCCAGGATCCGAAGCAAAACGGAACACCGCCTAAGCCAAACGATGAGAATGTGAGTGCTGATAAATCTCAGTGCACTAGACAACTAATCGAATATGACATTGTCGAAGATCTAAAGAAGATAAAGGCAAACATCCCGCTGTTTGAAATGTGCAAAGTACCTCAACAGAAAGCAAAGTTATTGAAGGCACTTGAAACGTCGGAAGAAAAGCTGCTCGCCGACAATCAGCCTCGGGACGAAGAAGAGATTGGAGAAGCTAGTGTTGGAGGTAAGTCTAAAACCAAGCATCCCCTTTCCTCCTGACATTTGAAATTTTCAATCATAACATACACAATTGCCTAGTGGACTCAGGGGCATCAATTAATGTCATGCCCCTATCAGTATGTAAGAAAATAAACGGACAACCTAAGCCATCCACATGGAGGGTGGTGCAATTGGATAGGATGGACGTCAAGGTAATTGGTGAAATGGAAGACGTCCTGATCCGTTTGGCATCTAATGATAAAGTATGCCAAATTATTAACATCGTAGTGGCTGGTATAGAAGATGCTTACGGCCTGGTCCTGAGCAGAGATTGGTCAGCCAAATTAAATGGGTATTTCACCACAGATTGGTCACATCTTTGGTTGCTGCACAAAGGGAGTCCTAATCAGATCAAGGTTTTGAGAGAACCTCATATGAAGTACAATGTCACTCAATTATATGAGAAGATTGTACCGGTCGAATTTGTATTGGGAAACTACTTTCTTGAACTAGAACCAGGGAATTATCAAGCGGAAGAGGCTAGCAACACACCTGACACCCATCCTGATCTCCTTCGTTTTTCTTGGGCTGATGAGCTTGACTGTAAAATAGTAGATTTAGCTGTAGGAGTAGATTCATTTTCAGTAGATAATGTTTTCTGGACTTTATATTTTGACGGCTCAAAAATGTTAGAAGGGTCAGGGGCCGGCTGCGTCCTCATTGATCCACAAAAAAATAAGCACTTCCTATCATGTAGATTAGAGTTAGAATGTACTAACAATACGGCTGAATATGAAGCACTGCTGCAGGGAATCAAGAAAGCAATCGAGCTACAGGTTAGTAATTTGAAATTTTTTGGGGATTCGGAAATAGTTGTATAGCAAATAAGAAATCAAATACACTGTGTTTCCCCTCATTTGAAAGCTTACCAAAACGAGGTATGGGAATTGCTTAAATGTTTTCATGCATTTAACATTATTTCAATCCCAAGAATAAAAAATGCAGCTGCTGATCTTAGCTACATCAGCCACCAGGTTGGTTCCCACTAATAACAAATGTTCTATTGAACTACTTTTCAGGCCATCAGTTCCTGACATGATCATCAACTTGCGAGTATTTGACGACAATCGGCAAATAATCGAGTGCTTGACAAATGATGAGACCTTTAAAGGAGCCATCATCGATGATGAGGAACATCAGGCCAAAATGAAATATGACAATTTCATTCCCAAAGGGGTCAGAACATTAGAGAAGATGTTCGACTTGAACGAAAAATTTAGAAGACCCGCTAATGTGAAGACACACAGCTCAACTCTACAGTTCGAGCTGATAAACTTAGGGACTGAAACTGAGCCCAAGTTTGTGAACCTCGGCAAATGCTACTCACCAGCAGAAAGAGACAGGTTCCTCCGCTTGTTCAAGCAGTATAAATATGTCTTTGCATGGACATACGCAGATCTGAATACCTACGACACCAACATTATCAAGCATGTCATTCCTATTAAAGCAAGCATCAAGCCATATCAGCAGCCGTTAAGGAAGATGCACCCAAAGTTGGAGCCACTAATTCAAAGCGAGGTAAAGAAATTGTTGGATGCCAGGATTATTTTTAAAGTAAGGCACTCTAAGTGGGTGTCAAATTTGGTACCGGTCAGAAAGAAGTCGGGAGAAATCAGACTGTGCGTGGACTTCAGAAACTTAAACCGCGCCTCAGACAAAGACAACTATCCGGTACCCCCCATGGAGCAATTGCTACAGATGGTTTCTAGGTCTGAATTGTTTTCATTGTTAGACGGATTCTCTGGCTACAACCAAGTGTTAGTGGCCAAGGAAGATAGATTGAAGACAACATTCAGAATGAAATGGGGAACTTTCGCATATAGAAGGATGTCGTTTGGACTGATTAATGCCAGAGCGACGTTTCAGAGAGCTATGGACATAGCTTTCCGTGGACTGATTGGACGAAGTGTGGTGGTCTACCTTTATGATATCACAATATTTTCGAAGAAAAGAGAGGAGCACGCGTTCCACCTAAAGCAAATTTTTGAGCGTTGTCGGAAGTATGGCATCTCACTCAATCCTAAGAAGTGCGTATTCACAGTCACAGAGGGCAAGTTACTGGGGCATATAGTTTCAAAGAAAGGTATATCTATAGACCCAGAAAGAATAAAGGCCATTGAACAAATCCCCATGCCTCATAATAAAAAAGGAATGCAATCCTTCATGGGAACAATAAACTTCGTGCGTAGGTTTGTGCCTGATTTTACCCAGACTGTTAAACCATTACAGCAGATGGTCAAGCAAAACGCACAATTTAAGTGGGCTGAAATGGAAAAGAATGCTTTTAGTAAAATCAAGACAGCTGTTGCACATGCGCCCTCTATGAAAAGTCCAGACTTTGATAAGGACTTTATTATGTATACATTTGCTTCTGATGATTCATTAGCAGCGGTACTCACGCAAAAGGAAGAAGGGGGTGATGAATTCCCAATATCTTTTATGAGCACTGGGCTACAAGGAGCTGAATTAAACTACCCAGCCATTGATAAGCAGGCATACGCAGTATTTAAGGAAGTAAAGCAATTCAGGCCTTATATACTAAAAAATCGTACCAAGGTAATAGTCCCTTACCCAGCTGTAAGATCCCTTCTCATTCAAAAATAATTAGGAGAAAGAAGGGGCAACTGGGTAACAGTGCTTCAAGAATATGATCTTGAATTCAAGCCAACTACTATAGTAAAAGGTCAAGGGTTATGCAAACTGACGACTGGGAAGACAAACAATGAAGAACAAGCATCGGAAGATGAAGCTGATTTGCATGTAACGGATGTTTGCCCTTTATTCACAGCTCCTGAGTCGTGGTATAGAGATCTTGTGCATTACTTGTAGTCAGGGGTGTTACCGGAACATTGGAGTTCCAAACAAAGAAGAGCTCTGCGTTTGAAATCAGCTTCCTACCAAATCGTAGAGGGCGTATTGTTCAGAAAAAACTATGATGGGGTCCTCTTGAGATACTTGGAAAAAGAAGATGCTGAGAAGGTGATGTCTGAGTTGCGCGATGGCCCGGCTGGGGGACATTACTCAGGGGACACTACAGCCCACAAGGTTCTCAGAGCCGGTTACTACTGGCCAACACTCTTTAGGGATGCACACGCACACGTTAGAAAATGTGATACTTGTCAAAGATGTGGTGGAAGACAACCTAGAGCAGCAGCACCTCTAAAGCTAGTAATGATCACAAAGCCTTTCAAACAATGGGGAATAGACGTCATTGGAGAAATAAAGCCAAATTATTCCCTGCTGCACAAGTATATTCTAACTGTAACTGATTATTTCACTCGTTGGGTCGAGGCTATCCCATTGCGCAAAATAAACAAGGATGAAGTCATCAGCTTCTTACAAGATCATATCATGACCAGGTTTGGAGTTCCAGTTTCGTTAGTTTTTAATAATGCTAAGTACTTTTCATCTATTAAATCGACTGCCTTTGCTCATGAGAAAGGGATAAAATTACATTATTCTGCTAACTACTATCCGCAAGGGAATGGCCTGGCTGAATCCTCCAATAAAAACCTCATTAGAATCCTGAAGAAGACTGTCATATAAAACCAACGAAGTTGGCACTCAGTCTTACCCAACGCCCTGTGGGCTGACAGAGTCACTCCTAAGTCTACGTAGGAGTGTCACCCTATACCCTCGTTTACGGAAAGGAAGCCATCCTGCCTCCCAATATTCTGCTACCTTCTTCCATACTAGCTCAAGATTCTAGGGGGTCGGAGGATGAGGTTCTGCAAATAAGAATATATGATCTCCTAAAAGCAGAAGAAGCCAGATCCAAAGCTAGAGAATGCTTCAGACAATAGCAGGAGGTAGTCAAAAGATGGTTTGACAAACATAAAGCTGGGAAAAAGGACTTTGAAGTAGGAGACTTGGTCCTCAAGTGGGACCACCCCCATGATGAAAAAGGAAAGCATACCAAATTCCAGCAGTTATGGGTAGGCCCCTTTCAAATTGTAGCCAAACTTGGCCCTGCTACTTATAAGTTGCAAGATTTACAGGGATGGGAAGAGAACTTGCCAGTAAATGGTTTGGTTCTCAAGCCTTATTTTTCTTGAAGTTTTTCTTTGATAGTTTCTGCCTTGTATATAAATAAGTTGTGTAGTTGTTTTCGAGTCACGCTTTCTTTTAATTTAATTCTTAGTCTTAATTTTCAATAAGGGAACAAACTTGTGGTTGCCTGAAGGATACTAAGGTCTTTGGGAATAGCAAATATGTTGAGTATCAGCCTGTGTATTTCTTAAAGAATTCTTCCAGCCTAACGGTTTTTTTGAATAAAATATGTGTGCATTGAAGTCCTGCTTAACCCCTGTGAATTAAACCGGATTCAGAGAGTCTGAAGTACTATGTCGGGGCTCCATCCACGTCACATTTAAAATGTTCTAAGGAGCGACAGTAAAGGACCCATGGGAGGAAGCAAGGTGAACAGCGTATTAAATATAAATGATCCCATGCCAAGAAACAAATGCCCAAAGGCAGCTAAAGAGTCAAACTTATGGAAAAGTACCATAAATCAAAGCAAGTGCTAAAGCATAAACACTAAATTGCCAAAAGATCCTCTCCGTCCGTGAGCTGGGAATTAAAGTACACCACTCACACAAAAGGGCACTATGGGATAGAGGATCCTGAATTAAAATTTAGTAAGAAAGGCGCACAAAAGGACTCAGATGAAAGGACAAAAGTCCGAAGGCACAAAATTGTTAAAATGGCATGGGAAGGAGGAACAAACGAATACTACTGTTGGCTATGTGCTGCAACCCTGTGGTGTCCACACTGTTAGCTACCTAAAAACAGAGGTAATAATGAAACTCATACTCTGGCCTCGGCATAGTTATTTGGACTTGAGGGTCTCAGTTTTCCTTTTCCCCAAAGGACTAACATCAATGATTAAGGTACACACTTCGGTGATATGAGAAATCTAGATAGCTGGAAGAATTCGATGGATGCATTTGTTGCGGAACAGCTCAAAGACAATAATCACCCAGAGATCTAGGTTCCCCAGGTAATCGCCAGTTGTTGCTACCGCAACGGTTCTCCCCGAATTTATTTTACTTAAATTTCTGGGCCCCTCCTCATTATTTTGTATGGCTTGATCGTTGAACTTTTTAGCTCCTAGAGCGTGTTTTCTTTCTCTTCTCTGAAGGTGGATGTCAGTAGTCTATGTGTGCTTTGTTCATCTTTAGTTTGAGTCGTGAATATGTGGTCTAAGAGAGGTAAATTCGCTGTTCTTCGGTGCATCCTGTGTGAAGAAAAACGACTTTGGTTACAGCCGACCCTTAGCATTGCTCAAATACTTGAGTTTCCTTGTAAGAGGACCTCTTTTACTGCTGGATCGGGGGCTGTGAAGTTTCGACCCTTTCACTGTTGCGGCTCCGAGACTTTTCTTTCGCCCGATCTCCTAAACCATCCGACGTCTGATGTTTGTTAACTGTAAATAGCGGGTCCGTAGCTTCTTCTTTCCCGCCGTTGCGGCCGGGAGGAGATAGTCAGTTTTCGATCCGAGTCTCTTTCGACGTTCGACTTAGTTGCCCGTCCATTCCGCATGTCCCCTAGCTCTCCCCCTCCGCCATTGCGGCTGCTAAATTTTTCTGGTTTCCGAACCTAAAACCGCCCGACTTCCGACTTATGACATCTCCCACCCGGGTTTCACCGGGCTGCGACTTAAACCTCACCCGACATTGCGGCTGGCTATTGCCCCGGGCTCCCGAACTCGTTTCTCTCTGATTGCTGACTTGTTTTTCCCGCCGACGACCATAGAATATTGCCAGGCCCATAGGAGGTTCGCTCGGCCTTTTCCTTGTGGATTGGTTAATTGATGATATTTGTCGTTTGAATCATGCTCTTAATTTGAATTCAGGTAGTATACAGGAAACCGGTCAATTTGTCACGACAAGAAAGATTAACCCATTTGGCAGAAGTATGACTGAAAAGAGGCAAATGGAGGACGAAGTCAACAGCTGTAGAGGCGTGATTCCAGAAACGGATCAGTTACCAAGTTGTCATGATCACGTAATGACAAAAGACCGGAATGTGTAGAGTTTGGGAAACCGAAAGACCATGCGTCTGGGAAAGAAAACGCTCTGTAATTATAGTTTAAATAGAGGGATGAGGCACTGAAAAGGGGCTTTTTCCTTGGAAAAGTTTGTATTTGCTTACTTGTAAGATGAACTACTTCGTTTTGCATAGTAACTGCAATTTTTTCCTGTCGGAGAGAGTGAAAAAGCGAAATGTATCAATGCAAACTAAATGAATAATGTTGAAGAGGAACTATTTTGTTTTCAGCTGTGTTTCATTTACTGTAAGAGTATTCGATATTCTAAACCTACGTTCTTGCTAAATGTTCTTCAGTAATTTCTGGATATTTTTCGCTGTGAGTAATAGATGTTGTTATAAAATGATCGGCTACCTGGTTATTTGAATATCTGTAAGGGTTCACGTGCTTTAGAAGAAGTATCAGTTACCTGTGATTTTTCTTTATGTATGTGAAAATGTATTGCTCACCCAAAATGATAACCTTTGCTCCCTAGGGATAGTGTAGATAGTTAGCTTATTTTCCTTTGTATCTAGTTTGGTTGCTTGTGAGCGCCCTGCGCATCACTTTTTGACCGTTCCCTGCAACTTGATCACCCTGCATCTAGTTAGGCACTTGCATATCATTTCTTTAAGTCAAAATGCAAAAACTCGGTGGGCCGGGCCGCAACCGGTAAAGCCTTAGTTTTGTTCCTTGACCTACGGTAGCCGGACCGCATACCGGACGGATTCCCTATTTCAAACAGTCAACGGGCTAGTTGGGAATGTTGATTGGGGAGAATCCCTTACTATTGCCGCCTGCGAATTTCCAGGCCTCAACACAACCCCATTCTGAAAAAAATTGCCCTCAATGGATCAATTTGATGACGTTAGTGATGAATCAGCTATTGGATTCTAAACTAACAGAAGTTGATGAGATGGAGGAAAAGGATAGTAAACCCACAGAAAAACAAGAGGATGATGCTCTGGTTTTATGGGACTGTGTCTCACTTTTTGATACAGAAGAGGAAGAAACAGCAAAAACAAATGTGACAACAAGAAGTCAAGGCTTTTTAAGTAAAGACAGATCAGTAATCCTGAAAATTAAGAGACTTCAAGAGAACGTAAAGAAAATTCAGAAAAGCACCATAGCTAATAAAATACTTGGATTCACCATTACGAGTCAGGATCCAAAGCAAATCAACATGCCTATCAAGCCCATTGAAAAGAAGACTGATGATGCAAAAAGGAATCTCAAAGAGCATAAGATGGAGTATGACATTGTGGAATATATTAAGAGGGCTAAGGCAAATATCTCATTGTTTGAAATGTTTAATATGCCTCAGTAGAAAGAAAGATTGTTAAAAGCACTTGAGATGCCCGAAGAAAAGCTTCCCGCTGACAATCAACCGGAAGAAGAGGAAATTGGTGAAGTAAGTATGGGAGGTAAGCCTAAATGCAAAACTCCACCATTTCTCCTGACTTTTGAAATTTTCAATCATAACTTACACAATTGTTTAGTGGACTCAGGGGCATCAGTAAATGTTATGTCACTTTCAGTCTGCAAAAAGATAAATGGACAACCTAAACCATCTACCTAGCAGGTTATTCAGTTAGACAGAACAAATGTGAAGGTAATTGGGGAAATGGAGGATGTTTTGATTCAACTATCTTCAAATGAAAAGGTATGTCAGTTCCTAGATATTGTAGTAGCAAACATACCTAAAGCTTATGGACTTGTTTTGAGTCAGGATTGGTCAGCAAAGCTAAATGGGTATTTTGCTTCAGATTGGTCACATCTATGGTTGCCTTATAAGGGAAGTCCCAATCAAATTAAAGTATTAAGAGAGCCCCACATGAAGCACAATGTTACTCAGCTAGAGGGTAATAATGAACCAGTGAATTCTGTATTGGAAAATTACTTCATTGAAATAGAACCGGGAAACTACCAAGTGGAAGAAGTCAGTGGCACACTAGACACACAACCTAATCTCCTTCGGTTTTCACGGGCTGATGCATTTGACTGTAAAATAGTAGAATTAGTTTCAGATGTAGTTGTTGATTCAAGTACAATAGAAGTAGATAGTTTTGGACACTTTTTTTTTATGGATCTAAAACTTTGGAAGGATCAGGAGCTAGCTATGTCCTGATTGATCCAAAGAAGAATAAAAATTTTCTTTCATGTATATTAGAGTTTGAATGTACCAATAACACAACCGAATATGAAGCATTAGTTCAAGGACTACAGAAAGTAATTGAATTAAAAGTAGAAAATCTGAAAGTATATGGGGATTCTGAAATAATTGTAAAACAGATTTGAAAACAGATACATTGCATCTCACCTTATTTAAAAGCTTATTAGAATGAAGTATGGGATTTGCTGACAATTTTTTATGCATTTAATATTTTATCCATTCCTAGACTGAAGAATGCAGCAGCTAACTTGTTAGCTACCTCAGCTGTAGGGCTTGTGCCTAAAAATAACAAGTGTTCTATTGAATTACTTTTCAGGCCTTCGGTTCCATACATGATTACTAATCTACGAGTTTTTGATGATGATCAACAAATCTTGGAATGTTTAATGAATTATGAAACTTTCAAAGGGACAATTATCGATGACGAAGAACACCAAGCTGAGTTAAAATTTGAAAACTTAATTAATAAAGGGGTCAGGACTTTAGAGAGGATGTTTGATTTAGACAACAAGTTCAGAAGACCAGAAAATGTCAAGACTCACAGCTCGTCTTTGCAATTCGAGCTGATAAATTTGGGAACTGAAGTTAAACCCAAATATGTAAATTTGGGAAAGTTTTGCTCCCCAGGTGAAAGAAATAAGTTCATTAGTTTGTTTAAACAGTACAAAGATGTATTTGCGTGGACATATGAAGAACTTAAACATATGATATCGAGATTATACAACACAGCATTCCTATTAGATCTGGAGTCAAGCCTTATCAACAAACTTTGAGGAAGTGCATCCAAAACTGGAGTCGTTAATTCAGAGTGAAGTGAAGAAATTATTGGATGCCTAAATTATATTTAAAGTTAGACACTCGGAATGGGTTTCAAATTTGGTACCAGTAAGGAATAAATATGGAGAAATCAGACTATGTGTGGATTTCAGAAACCTAAATTGTGCTTCAGGCAAAGACAACTATCTAGTCCTGCCCATGGAACAGATATTGCAGATGGTTTCAGGTTCTGAGTTATTTTTGTTATTAGATGGATTCTATGGCTACAATCAAGTGTTAGTAGCTGAAGAAGACAGACTTAAGACTACATTCAAAACAAAATGGGGAACTTTTGCTTACAGAAGGATGCCCTTCGGACTCAGTAACGCTGGAGCTACTTTCCAGAAGGCTATGGATATAGCTTTCCGTGGTCTAATTGGCCATAGTGTTGTAGTGTATCTCGACGATGTGACGATATTTTCAAAGAAGAGAGAAGAACACGCATTCCATTTAAAATGAATTTTTGAGCGTTGTCGAAAATACGACATCTCACTGAATCCAAGGAAATGTGTGTTTTTTGTTACAGAAGGAAAGCTACTGGGTCATGTGGTTTCTAAAAAGGGGATCTCTATAGACCCAGAAAGGATCAAAGCTATTGAACATATCCCCTTACCCCATAACAAAAAGGAGATGCAATCATTCATGGGTATAATAAATTTTGTGCGAAGGTTTGTGCTGGATTTCGCTCAAATTGTTAAAATTTTGCATCAAATGGTGAAACAAAGTGTACAATTCAAGTGGATTGATGTAGAGAAGAATGCATTCAGTAAAATAAAGACATCTATTACTCATGCACCCTCTCTCAAAAGTCCAGATTTTGAGAAGGATTTTATTTTGTACAATTTTGCTTCTAACGATTCACTAGCAGCGGTGCTTACTTAGAAGGAAGATGGGGGAGATGAGTTCCCCATATCATTTATGAGCATTGGTCTGTAGGGGGGTGAATTGAATTACCCAGCAATAGATAAACAAGCTTATATAGTCTTCAAAGTGGTAAAACAATTCAGGCCATACATAATTAAGAACCGGACAAAGGTAATAGTTCCACACCCAGCTATGAGGTCTCTTTTCATACAAAAGGAATTAGGAGAACGAAGAGGCAACTGGGTAACAACTTTACAAGAATATGACATCAAATTCAAACCAGCGTGCATAGTTAAAGGACAAGGACTATGCAAATTAATGGCTAAAGGTAAAAGTAGAGTAGCAAAGGAACAACAAAGTTTAACAAATATTAGAATCTATAATCTTTTGAAGGAAGAAGAGTCTAGATCAGGGGCCAAAGAATGTTTTAAGAAACAACATGAAGTAGTGAAAAGGTGGTTTGATAAGCACAAAGTTGGAACAAAGGAATTTGAAGTGGGAGACCTGGTTCTTAAGTGGGATCACCCGCATGATGAAAAGGGGAAGCACACGAAGTTTCAACAGTTATGGGTAGGCTCTTTTCAGATTGCAGCAAAACTTGGCCCCTCAACCTATAAATTGCAAGATTTACAGGGGTGGGAATAGAACATACCAGTAAATGGTTTGGTTCTCAAACCTTATTTTTCCTGATTTTTTTGTTTTTTGTTTTGTGCATAAATAAACTGATTTGATTGTCTATTTTGATTTATTTTATTTATGTTTTGCTTTAGCTTATATTTTGAAAGATTTCAATAAAAGGAGGCAAACTTTTGGTTGCATAGAGAACATTAGAATTCTAGATTAACTAAAATCCTTGATTATAATACTGTGTACTATTGTGTTATCTGAAAGAATTTCTTCTAGTTTAACAATTTTCCTGAATGGCTATGAACACATTGAAGTCCTACTTAATCCCTATAAAATAACTCAGGATCAAAAGTCTAGAATACTATTTTGAGGCTCCATCCATCTCACATTTAAAAATTTCCTAGGGGGTGACAGCAAAAGACCCATGGAAAGGAAGCAAGGTAAACAGTGTATTATATATAAATCATCCCATGCCAAGAATTTAAATCCAAAAGGAAAATAAGAGTCAAAATATCCTAAGAAAGCTATATGTATCAAAACGAAGTACTGAACCATATAAGTACAAAAATGCCAAAGTTCTTCTCCGTCCATGAGCTAAAAAGTAAATACATCTCTCACACAAAAGGACACTATGGATAGAGGAGCCTGAATAAAAAATTCAGAAAGAAAGGCATGAGGAGGACTCAAAAGGACAAAAAAGTCCAAAAGCACAAAAAAGTGCAAAATGGCATGGGAATGAGGAACAAATGAATATTTTTGTTTACCATATGTTACAATCCTTTGGTGTCCAAGTTGGAAGCTACCCGAAGATAGAGGTAAAAAATGAAACCCATCTTCCTAGCCTCATAGGAGTTATCTTGACTTTGAGATATTGGTTTCCATTTTCCTAAATTGGACTATCATCAATGATTAAAAGTACATATATTTCCCATTTGGGAAATCCATACATCTAGAAGAATTCAACATGTTGGTTTTATTGTTAAAACAGTTTGTTACTTAAAGAAGAAGTTGTCTAGAGATCTGGGTTCACCAGGTAGTCACCAATTGTTGCAGCTGCAATGTTTTCCCAAATTTTTTAAATTTTGGACCCTCGTAAATTTTATCTTGCCTAGATTTGTTTTTATTGTTGAACTTTGTTGTTCCTTTGCTACTCTTTGAGGTTAAATTGAGTTAAATTGTTGAATGACTATCTTTATCTGCTGATGTTGATGACTTGAACTTGATGCTTTGACTTATGGATGATTTCCCTTTTCACTGTCAGAAGCTTATCAAACTGTGGATCGGGTCCGTAGTCATCTACGCAGCCACCATTGCAGAAGGTTACTTATGATTCACCCAAACCAAAGCCTTGTTCTTCGCCAACGCGTTTCTCATTTTATATTCATATCGGCGTTTTTCGTCTCATCACCGTTGGAGCATAATTCCTTTGTGTGGCCGCCGTTTCAGATGGTAGATTGCAAGCACTTCAACGGAAGCCCTTATTTTTGCCGATTCTGCGGTTTTCTTTTAAAATTATTTTCTCTTTTCACTATCGAAACTGTGTTGGAATTTTGATCAGGGGATTAGTCTTTGGTTGCTTCTATGGTTTCGTGTTTTGTAGAAGCCGTAGTCTATTTGAATCCCACCGTTGCGGCTCCAGAGCTGACTAACCATCCGACATGGTTGTTTTGATTTTCGCCGTTGGTTTGATTTTCACCGATTGTTTTCTATTATTGCGGAACCCTTAGTCCATGCGGCTTTTGTCGTTGTGGCTCCTATTTGAACTAGTTGTCCGACGCTATAGTGGTTTCGATGTCCGATGTTACAGGTTTTTTTTAGAGTTATTTCATCAACGTTTATTTTGTTGTGGAGCTCGTTCTCTGTCTGAAGCCCGCCGTTGCGGCTGTGAATAAGACTATCCTGCCGATGCTTTAGTGATTTTTCCCACCTGTTTTGTCTGTGTTTTTACCCTATTTTTGGGGCGGCGGCGGTTTCAGATGCTTTTATCGTTTTGGGGTTTTTGCGACGAGAGCGTAGTATAGGGCCTCACTTTTGATGATTAGTTTTACTGTTAGTATGGGTTACATTTTTTGAAAAGATGCAATCTGAATTAACGATGAATTTTTTGTTTTAATTGCAGATGGACTTAGAATATTCTCCAGACCCAGTTTGATGATTACTATTGCAAAGAAGGACAAAGCAGAAGGGAGTTGGCTGAAAAGTGATAGGTAGAGATGTTTTTAGATCAACGGGATCTTAAAAAGGACAAATAAAAGACAAAGCAAAATCGATTGTAGCAAAGGCCTAGGCTTGGAAAAGGTTCATCATTTGCTAAGATGGTCCCGTTTTATGAAGTACTCATAAGTCTTAATCCAAAATGTAACTCATTATATGAATCATGAGCACTCACAAAAGGACCAAATTGTGAGATTAAATGGTTGGAGGAGCCCAAAGGTCACCTGGGGGGGGGCAACCCAAGGGTTTTTCTATTTTTTTTAAATATAGGAAAGTTAGAGGGAATAAAGGACTTTTCTAGTTAGACTTGTGAGAACGTGTTGTAAGAAGAACTATTTCCTTTTGCAATAGATAATTACAATTTTTCCTGTTGGAGAAAGATTTGGTGGAATGGTCAAATGTTGTGCAATGGATGTTGTTGAAGGGAACTATTTCATTTTCATCTTTTGTCCATTAACTGTGAGATCATTCTAACTTGTTGAACCTATGTTCTTGTATGAATGCTCTCTAGTTTATTTTATGGAATTTCCACTATGAGTAATGAATGTTTTTCATAAACAATGAGCTATCTTGTTGTTCATCTATCTATTCATGTTTATGTGTTTTGAAATAAAGAACAACTACCTGTGATTTTTCTTAATCCATGAATAGTAATACATTACTCGTTAAATGATAATCTCGCTCGCTAGGGACAGTTTAGTTAAGTTAGTTTTACTTTTCTTGCTGGGTGTGATTTATATGCGAGAGAGTTAAGACGAGAGGTAAGAACCTGCGCATCACATTGTGACCACTCCTCGTATTCTCTATCAATATACATCTTAGATAGGCATTTGCATCTCATACTTAAAACTAAAAAACTAAAAAAGATACACGGTGGACCGGGTCGTAACCGGTAAAACCCTTTATTTTGGTTACTTGACCTACGGTAGCCGGACCGCAAACCGGACGGATTGCCCATACCAAATAGTAACGGGCTAGTTGGGAACGTTTACTGGGGAGAATCCCTTGCTGTTGTCACCTGTGATTTTCCAGGCCTCAACAAGTAGATAACCGATGCTGAAGCATTCCCCGCAGTGAACATGCTCGGACGAAGAAACTTTTTCAAATCACGGAATGGGTTAATTAGTGAAAAGATTGGATGGTGGAGAGCATAGTAGAGATAGATCTGCAGTCTAAAATAATTTTGTGGATTGAACTAGCACAAAAAAATTCAATATTTCAATCTGCAAAAAGTGGTAGGGGCCACATAGATCAACGGTTGCGACAAGAGGTCAGGTTTGATTGACAAATAAGGTGAATTACGTGAATTGAAGTTGCTCGATCAATCGGTTATTAAATAATTTGTGGAATGTTAAAGTTTCCACAGTTGGATGGTTCTGATGAAGGCAGATTACAGATCAAGGGTTAATATGGATTTCGCCAAATCAAGTTGTGCATGGTGGTAGTCTTAAGTGTTGGAATTGAGATCTTGCATATGGACGGCGTAGATTTCGAAGAAGATCAAATATACGACATGGATTATAAGAAATATGAAATGCTTATTAAACATAAAAAATTATAAAAGCATCTATGTGAAGTTTCAAAAGTTTGTTTTTTATGAGCTGTGGAATTGGCGGTAACCATGACTGTGTGCAAAGTGCCAATGTGGAAAAAATCGAAACACTATGCTAATCGAAAAGGTGCCAAATCTTTCATATACAGACAACATGGAGCTCAAAGTTCTAGCACATGAAATGGTCGTTGCAGATTTTCCCAATTATGAACATTGGAGATCAATTCAATAGTATGGATCAACCAAGTTTAAATTACAGCCATGAAGACATCAAGGAGGATAGCCCAAGATGATTTTCAGCGAAAGACATATTTATGATAAATGTTATTTTAAATTCATTCAGTTAATAATTTTTGTTATCTCAAAGTTGCTTTGTAATAGATAAGCACTTTGACACATGTAATAAACGGTTTAAACCATTAGGAAGTCAGGTTTATTGTTCATCTCAAGGAGCAATGTATAAGTATTCAGACTTTTGATTAAGCAAGGGTTGGAACCCATGAGATTTTGGGGAGAATTGTGTTTTCAAGTATTTCATTAATAAAATTGCAGAGCCAAAAGTTGGCGTTTCTTTCAGAGATTCCCGTGTTATTCCATGTTACAACCTATACTTTCACTTCTTATGTGAATGTTTTTCTAGTTTACCTTTCCATTATGTTTTCCTTCATGTTTGAAATAAGTGTCTAAAAGTTTGGAATTCATATTTGCTATGCTCTATCTGTTGTTTTCAAATATCCACTAAACTTTCTTCTAAAGTTAATACAGAATTCATTTTTACAATGCTATGTGTTAATGGTATGTTCATGTTGTTCCTTTTTCACCATACAATCAAATTTTGACCGTGACTGAGTAGCTACCTTGCCTCTGTTTTAAATTTCCATGCAGAAAGTTGTGTTTATCAATATTCATATTTTGACTCCATAGCCCAATGGTCATGTGTTCTGTTTCAACCAATCCTATCAATTACAAACAATTTCACTTATACATATCTAGCCTTGTTAATAATATTGCGTGAGAGATCCCTCTCTAAAAAGGAAAAAGACAGTTTTCTCTTTCAAAGTGGTTTTTGTTGTTACCTGGAAATATCCTTTCCAACCTTTGGTAAATTTCCAATGATAACAAATTGGCACCGTTTCCGGGGAACGAAAGTGCATATCATCCCTGGGAAGAATGACGAGGATTGCAAAGTTCCACGAAAGAAATTTCTGTGGGAAAGCATAAGTTTTTACATTCAAAAGAAGGTTGTATATTTCCCCAACGACTTCACATTCATTTTAAACAGTATTACAAAAAGACATCCTAGCTTTCAGGAGAGGGAATACAAGAGGTAACCCTAATACTGAAACTTTGCAAAGTGTAGAAGATCCAGAAAGATTGCTTAGAAATAAAAATAAAGAAAAAATAAATAGTTCTTAGTTTGGTGCATCATCATCTCAATATTTTCACAGTATACTAGAGTTTGAATGGGAAACTAATGTTGAAATATTATTGTCAAAATCAAAATCTGAATCTGACCTAAAGAAAGTTGAAATTAAGGCAAGTAGGTTAGAATCATATCTTCTTGATTCTTTGTGGTAGAACCTTCAAAATCCAGTAAAAACAGAACAAACTACTTCTACTGTCCAAAACTTTCAGTTTCATACTCCCCCACCTATTCGAATTCCTCCAGTTTTTTAAACGCTTACCACTTGCTCCAAATCCACCTAGACCAATGGATGCTGCTAGGTTTTCTCCACTAGCCTTACCTATGGTGTTGCATGAACTTCCCTTAAATTATGCCCAGAGAATTTCATTGTATGATGGAGAAGGGAATGTTACTTCAAAGTATCATGTTGGAAAAATTGATGATTTTATAGATTTGGAAGAGGTTGATCATGCGGATGTCAAGATGAGGCTGTTTGCATAGAGTTTTTCTGGGGAAGCTAAAAAGTGGTATAAAGATTTACCTAATAGGTCTATTCAAAAATTTGATGCCTTTCAAATTGCCTTCTTGGAGAGATGGGACAATAAACATAGTCCATTACAAGTTCTATCTTAGTACAATACTCTTAAAAAGGAAGGCTTTGAGTCAGTCCATGAGTTTTCCAGTAGGTTCATAGTCTATAATTCAATACCTACTGATATTAAGCCTTCACCTGGTGCTGCTAAACTTCCTTATGCAAAATCTTTTGATAATGATTTTGCATTGTTATTAAGAGAAAGAAAATCAGCTACTCTTCTTGCTATGTTTACATATTCCTTGGAAGTAGAATCCAATATGATGGCATGTGGAAAAATAAAACTGTTAGAATATAATCCGTTAGGGTTATATAATGTAAATAAATAAATAAATAAATAGTAGGAAGCCAAACAGGCTGAGCGGAAGGTGAAACCCAACCGCCATGTGATTTGTATAAATATAGGAATTTGCATTGGAATAATAATAAATTGGGAGTTATTACCAACAAGTGGTATCAGAGCTTGGCTACCTGCCTGCCGTAACTCCTGCCTGCTGCATTTCAGCCCTGGCATTATGCCTGCCAGTCTGCTCTTTCAGGCTGCCTGCCCATCGCCAATCTTCCCTCTGCTCTTCCCTCCTGCCAGTGCATACATTGTATGCGTTATTCACATGAGTAATTCGTTTTTGTAGAGGAAACCCTAATCCTGAGTTATTCTTGTGCTACGTGTGCTACGTTCTGCTGCGTGGAGGAGTTGAACTGCTCGTGGAGAAACTACTCGTGGAGAGACTACGTCTTGATGGAGCTACCTGCGTTTTGAAGAAGCCCGTGAGTTTCAATATATATATGTTGACTGATAAAGTATGCTAGGTTGTAGATCACGTGAATCCTTCGTTTGCGTTGGATAAAAGAAGCCTGTAACTATAGATTATGGGTGCTGGAGTTTTTGTTCCATGGTCTGATTTTTGCATAACTATAATCTGTGCACACTTATATCATTTTAATGCTGCGTTGAAATGATATTTCACCACTGCGTAAGTTCTGTGGGTTATGAGGAGTCTGTACATTGTTTTTTGGAGATGTGTTGAGTTAAACCCTATTTTTTTGCCCTAGTTTTATGCATGGAGGCACTCCTGTGAAGACCAGCGTGGAGATTGAAGACTGCTGCATGGTGTTGAGAGTGGGATTGTTGGTGCTGCAAAATTGATACTCATTCTGATATCAGTCGTCGATCGTCTTGCAAGACGCTTGAGTAGTTCGAGGGGAACTGTAAATAGCTCTCAGCTACTTTCCGCGGGCAGAAGTATGAGACACTCTTAAATTGTGCCTGGGTGCTAGGAATGCAAGCGCCTAATTTTTCAATGTAATGCCAGTACAGTTTTAAAGAGCGCAAAGGGAACATCTAGGTCATTTGATGGAGGTAGATCAATAGAACGCAACAAGGAATTTACAAATGGACTCAGTGAGAACCGCACAACTAACAAAAGTAATGGGGTATCAGAATAATGAATGAAGACTGATATATTGGAGAAATAATGTATGCTGGAGAATATTGTATGCTGCGTTTATGATGAAGAATATTATGTATGATGTGACTGAAATATATGTTGACTGATATATTGAAGACTCTTGCTATATTGTGAAAGAATGTTTGTTTAAATATTCACGTGGATACTCTTGATTGCTGCATACTACTGGAACATTGAACAAAACTGGAGCGTACCCACTGAAGACTGCGCCTATGATATGCTGCTGTGATTTCTGAAGACTGAGAATACTGTTGGTGGAACATGTAAAGACTCAGCCTGAATGTGAGTGAACAAGAAGCTCTCCTGTATTCAGCTAAGGGGAGACTGGTGCGTCCTCTCTAGGGTGGAAACCCTAATTTCCTGCGTGAAGCTGCCTGCAAGTTCTTCAAGCTGTTGCAAGTTCTATTCAACTGCATATGGAGTCATGCTGGATACTGTGTTAAAAGATGCGGGTATCATGGAGATTTTTGGCATGTTGCTGGTGCTGTTCCATTAATATTGATTCATAAACCCTAGATTTTTTAGTGTAGTCTATGAAGAATTGAAAATATTATTGTAAATGGTTGCATAACTTATTTTTTGTGTTTGTACATAGCCATATAAATTGTATTGCTTCAAAATTATCTTAGACTGATGGCAGCGACATATACCTGCATAGTGAATAGAGCTTATTTCTAGCTAGTGCAGCTGTAATTATACATAGATTGTATTGGAAAAAGTAGCAGAGACTTAGACCTGCTTCTTTCATATAGCTAAGATCGTTGACTAGTGCTAAAAATTTGCTTATGAACTTATTGACAACATATTAAGATTGTAAATCACCTTGGCAGAGGCTGTAGACCTGCAAGGTTTTAGTTTTTCTCTATTATCTCATTATCTTTGTCATATTAAGTTCATTACACTAACAGTTGTAAAAGATGCAATCTATAGCATCTGTAGTTGGTGTCATTCTCTCTAGCAGCAAGAGAGGCAGAGGAAGAAGAAATTTCAGAGGCAGAGGGGGCAGAAGCAAAAGATCAGATTTGTAGTGCAAGCGGTGTGGAAAGACTGGGCACACATCAGATCAGTGTTGGGCTTCATGGGACTCCATCAAAGACAAGCATAACCAGAAGAAAGATGACCAAGATGCTAGTAAATATTCTGATTCTTGTATTGTTGCACATTGTAATCTTGGATTTAATGAAATGACTTCACTTTCATCTTACAAAGATTGTTGGATACTTGATACTGGTGCAACATCACACATGACATTTAGAAAATATTGTTTTGAAGAACTTAATGAAACAATAGATGGCATAGTGTACTTTGCAGATAAGTCAAGTATTAAACCAAAGGGAATGGGCACCATTCGACTGAAGATGCCTGGATTCCCTGATTTCTTGTTGAAGAACATTCTCTATCTTCCAGAGTTGCAGAGAAGCCTGCTGTCCATGGTGGAGATTCGACAACAAGGCCATTCCATCCACATGTTTGATGGAATCGTTGAAATAAGAAAGTCCTCTGACAACCAAGTCATCATGACTGGATATGAAGATGGGAAGCTGTTGAAGCTCAAGGGTTCATGCGCAAGATTTCAGAACTATGCCTACCTCTCTCAGCATGGAGAAGGTAATATGTCATCTAGCTCATTGTGACATGCAAGATTTGGTCATCTAAATTATAAAAGTCTTCGTTTGTTGAGAAAGAATGGTGTATTTGGCTTGCCCACCATTCCTAAAGAGAAGAATAAATGTGATGCATGTAT
>LPNX010679353.1:89734-137406 GCA_001517045.1 Pseudotsuga menziesii
TGCAACACTATTTATAAAGAAAGTTGGAAGATCTGTTGTGTATCTTGTGGTGTACGTAGATGATCTTTTGATGACAGGGAACAATGAGAGATATATAGCATCCATAAAGAAAGATTTGAAAAATATTTTTGAAATGATAGATATGGGACATCTCCACTATTACTTAGGAATTGAAGTCACTCAACATCCTAAGTATATTTTCCTATCTCTGAAAAAATATGTTGGAGAAATACTAAACAAATTTTGCATGACAGAATGCAACCCTATATCTACTCCAATGGAACAGAAAATGAAGCTCACATCAAGGGAAGGAAAAGAATTTGAGGATGCGACCAAGTATCGACAACTGGTAGGAAGTCTTATCTACCTCACAACAACTAGACCAGATATTTCTTATGTTGTTGGCATACTTTCAAGGTTCATGCATAAACCTTGTGAAGGATACTGGTTAGCTGCAAAAAGAATTCTAAGATACTTGAAGGGGACTCAAGACGTTGGACTCAAGTACTCTAAAGTGGATGAATTCAAACTTATTGGGTACTCAGACTCATATTTTGATGGCTATAAGGAGACATGAGTATCAACTTCGGGATACACTATGAGTCTTGGGTCAGCAGCTGTCTCATGGAGATCATGCAAACAATCAGTTCCGGTAGATTCAACAACAGAAGCAGAATATGTGGCTGCAGCTGAAGCAACGAAAGAAATAGTATGGCTCAGGAAGATACTTGAATGTTTGCAAGAAAAACAAGACAACTCCACTCCATTACTGGTCAACAATACTTCTGCAATCAAACTGGCTAAGAATCCTAGATTCCATGATCGAACCAAACACATCAACACAAAGTATCATTTGATTAGACATCATGTAGAAGCCAAGACAGTCCATCTTCAACATTGTTCCACAAATGATCAAGTTGCAGACATATTCACCAAAGCGCTTGGACGAGAAAAGTTTGAAAGGTTCAGAAACATGCTCAGACTTACGAACACCCCTTTGGATTAAGAGGGGGATTGTTAGAATATAATCCGTTAGGGTTATATAATGTAAATAAATAAATAAATAAATAGTAGGAAGCCAAACAGGCTGAGCGGAAGGTGAAACCCAACCGCCATGTGATTTGTATAAATATAGGCATTTGCATTGGAATAATAATAAATTGGGAGTTATTACCAACAAGAAAAAAGAGTAGATGTTGAGAGGAGGAAAGGTAGAGAAGAAACTACCCCCTCTACCTCTTCTGCTTCTTCATCTAATGATGTAAAACTTCAAATGATGTTGAAGAAAATGGAAAAGTTAATGGATTGGATAACTATGGATACTAGGCCAGTGAATTGAGAACATAATGAATGCCATATCAGAAACCCTAACTTTAGAAGGACTATTCCTCATCCACCTCCATAGAATAGACCAAGAGACACGAGGAATCTAAGAAATCAAGAAGATCAGCAAATAAGACCACCTTTCCCTAAAAATTATGTTGCTGGTGATGATGATTCAGAGTCTATTGAATATCATATTCATCATTTCGGTGAATTAGATTCTGATATTTATCTAATTGAGGAGGAACACAATATGTTTGCATAGGTAGATGATAATAAAGATTTTAAGGAGCAGTTGGAGAAATATCATAAGGGGTATATGCATGCTATACATGATGTAAAAAAGATCAAATTGAGAACTAGAGATGTTGTAGTGAATAAAGGAAGGTTAAATCCAAATCAGCCTTCCAGTAGTGTGATGAATACAGAAAAAAGAAATGAAAAAAAAGAACATGTTGTACATAAAGAAACTGAAAACAAACTGAGAAAATAAAAGAGTTAAAACAAACAACACCCATGGATGTAGATAAAATTTCTTCCAATTTAATCTACAAAGTGAACTTGCTAAGTTGAATATTTCAATTCCTTTTAATGAACTGCTCGGAAATCAGGAGTATAAAAACACAATAACAAAAATGATCAGAAATCAGGGAGAAGCTCAACCATATATTTTGGATTTAACAGATGACAATCCTACCATTGTTTTGGGGTCTAAGATTGATAGTATGGATGATGAGGAAGTACCATCTTTTTATATGAGTTTAGATGTGCATGACAAAGTGTTACATAATTCTATGTTAGATTCAGGTGCTTCAAATAATTTGATGCCTAAAGGAGTGGTAGAAAGTTTGGTATTAGAGATTACACGGCCTTACAAATATCTGTATTCTTTTGATTCCAAAAGGGAGAAATTTATGGGTTTGATAAAAGACATGGTAGTATCCCTAAGTAAATTACCATCTAAAACTGTGGTCATGGATGTTGTTGTGGCTAATATGCCTCCTAATTTTGGTGTTTTGTTGTCAATATCTTGGACTTAAAAATTTAAAGGAAGCTTTCAAATGGATATGTCTTATGCTACAATTCATGTTCTTAACGAAAACAAGAGATTGTACAGTGAAAAAAGATCACCTTATGTTGTTAGCACTAGAGATCAACCAGCAGTTCATCGTGTTTATGCTATTGATATGGACTTGGGGTCATCTATTTTCTTCAATGACGTTTCTCCTTGTGATTCAAAAGTTGATGTTCCAAGTAAAATGAAAAATAATGAACATTGAAAAGGTGATAAATGAACATGAAGCATTGGAAAGAAAGCAAAAGGAACAAGGGATATGGACTATGTATTTTGATGGGTCTATGGCTAAAGTGGGTGCTGGTGTAGGTGTATATATAATTTACCCTATCAGATATTCTAAAACGTTTTCTTACAAGTTGACCTTTGAATGTACCAATAATGTAGCAGAATATGAATCTTTGTTGCTGGGTTTGCATGCACTGAAGGATTTGGGAGCTAAACGAGTCAAAGTTTTTGGAGATTCATAACTTGTGATAAACCAAGTGAATCATAGTTATCAAAGTAGGAATCCTAGAATGAGATCTTACAGGAATGAAGTGTGGGATATGTTTGGAAACTATTTCACATAACACAATGTCAAAGTAATTCCTAGATATGAAAATACAGTGGCAGATTCCTGGGCCATTGTTTCTGGGAAATTTAAGACTCCTACTGCAGGTAAAAGAAAGTACAAGGTTGACATTGTGAACATTCCTTCTATACCAAGCAATACCAAGTACTAGCGGGTTTTTGAAGATGATATGGAAATCAAAAGATTTCTAGACTTTTCTAGTGAATTTGTAAATACACAAATAGAAAATGAAAGTGTGGATTTTGAAAATTTTCAAGATGTAGATGAAGAAGGAGTTGTTGACATAGAGACGTTGAAAATATCACTGGGAGGGAAGGATATATTCCAATTGAAGAGTAATCATATTCCTATAGGTTTAATTCCCTTAGAGAATCTTTTTAACCAGACTGATGTTGTCAGAGATCCTAAAGTCAAACCTGCTGAAAACGCTGTTGAAGATAAAAATATTGGTACTGAGGAGAATCCCAGAATTGTAAAGTTGTCTAAGAAATTGCCTACTAAAGAAAAAGATGAGTATGTGAACATGATAAAAAACACACTGATGTATTTGCATGGATTTATGATGATCTCAAATAGTATGACACCTCCATTATACAACATTCTATTCCAATTAAACCTGGAGAAAAACCATTTAGGCAGAAACTCAGAAGGATTAATCCAATGCTATTGCCTGTTATTGAAAAGGAGATTAAAAAATTATTTGATGCAAAAATAATTGTAACCTTGAAATTCTCAAAATGGGTTGCTAATTTGGTGCATGTTAGAAAGAAAAATGGTGAAATAAGACTATGTGTAGAATTCAGAAATTTGAATAAAGTTTCTTTGAAGGACAATTACCCTTTACCAAGGATGGACCAGATTTTGCAGAAAGTGGTAGGTTCAGAGATAATTTCTACTATGGAAGGGTTTTTAGGTTACAATCAAATAAAGGTGCTGCTTGAAGATCAAGAAAAAACGGCTTTCACTACACCATGGGGTACATTCATGTATGCAAAGATTCCTTTTGGATTAATGAATGCAGGAGCCAATTTCCATCGTGCTATGGATATTGCTTTTGCAAATCAAAGAGATAAGTTTGTAGTGATTTACATGGATGATATTACTGTATATTCTAGGTCTGATAGGGAACATATCAAACATTTGGAAAAATTCTTCCTTAAATGTAGAAAATATGGCATTTCATTGAATCCAAGGAAGTCAAATGTTTCTTTGGAAGAAGGGAAATTTTTGGGGCATATTATTTCCAAAGAAGGTATAAGGATTGATCCCGACAGGGTGAGTTCCATTTTGAAGGTGGAGGAACCAAGAAGTAAGAAGGAAGTGCAGTATTTCATTGGGCAAGTAAATTTCTTGAGGAGATTCATTCCTAGATTTGCTGAAATTTTGATGAAAATTACTAATATGCTGATAAAGGATCATAACAAATATTTTTAAAGAAGAGGAATAACCCATAGGGGATATATAATCCTACCCAGGGAAAGAGAGTAAGACTGCAATATCTATCAATACCGCTATGTTATTAAATCGTACCATACCGAGCAAAGAACCGTACCATAGAATGAACAAGTACTTCCTCAACTCATCAACGAATTGTGCAAGCTGGGGATTACAGGTGTTGAGATTTAATTTATTGTTAAAATAAGGGAAAGTGCTTAACTACTCACATTGTATTGGTGGCAGACAGTGTATAAAAAATGACAATGGAATTTTACTATAGGTAAGTAGGCATATATTATAATTCCTTTCTTTTATGGAAGATTGGGTTATAAGATTGTTTAGGAATAAAATTGCTCCATTAATCATTCCCAGTTACCGAGAAAGGTTTCAAATAATCATGAGTATTGGTCTTGGTATAATCGTAGGTCTGGGGATAATGGATCTAAGTCTCAGGATAACCAAAAATCTTGGTATAATTATAGGTGGATGATCATAGTTATAGGTCCAAGGGTAATCATGAAATAAAATGGACAGTGGAAGCTAAGAAGTCTTTCAAGGATAAAAAGAAATCTATTTCAGAAGTTCTTGTGCTGGTAAGTCCAGATTTTGATAAAGTTTTTTTAATATTTTCATATGCTTCAGAGCATACTGTTGCAGTTGTTTTGTTACAAAAGAATGATCAAGGTGGAAAACAACCCATAGCATTTTTCAGTAAAATGTTAAGAGATGGAGAGTTAAAATATGATATCATGGAGAAACAAGCATATGCTTTGATTAAGGCCCTAAAAGATTTCATAATTTACATTCTCCATTCACATGTAGTTACATATGTTCCCAGCAGTATGGTAAAGGGCATACTTACACAGCCAGATCCAGAGGGGAGAAGAGCAAAGTGGATTGCAGTGCTTTTGGAATATGATATTGAAATTAGGCCTACTAAGTTGATTAAGGGACAAGGATTGGCAAAAATGATGACAGACTCTAATTGTGATTCTCCGCAGTTAAATTTTCTGTCAATTCAATCAAATCAATTGGAAACAGAGGTACAGGTGCTGCCAAATTTTTATATTTATCCATGGTATGATGATATTGTTTATGTGTTGTAGAATTTACAACCTACTGTAGGGTTAAGTAAAACTAGAGCAAGGGCTGTGAAGCTGAAGGATGCAAAATTTTGTATTTTAAATCGATATCTCTATTGGAAGGATCCTGAAGGAGTGTTACTGAATTGTCTCTTGGAGAATGAAGCTCGGCAAACAACAAAAGAGTTCCATGAAGGAGATTGTGGGGGACATCATTTGTGGAAGGTAACTGCAAATAAAATTTTGAGAGCATGGTTCTATTGGCCTTCACTATTTTCAGATGTGTATAAAGAAACCGCCAAATGTGCCAGTTTTTTGATGGAAAGAGAAAAGTAGTTCCACTCCCTCTTAATATTATATCAGTAGAAGCACCTTTTAAACAATGGGGATTGGATTTCCTTGGTGAAATAAATCCAAAATCCTCAGGACAACATAAGTGGATCTTAAAAGCAACTAATTATTTTACAAAGTGGATAGAAGCAATACCTACTAGAAGAGCTACATAGGAAATGATAATAGATTTCCTGGAGAATAATATCTTGGCAAGGTTTGGTTGTCCTAAGAGGATTGTAACTGATAATGCAGCTGCTTTTAAGTCCAAAAAGATGATAAATTTATGTCATAAGTATCATATAATTCTAAATCATTCTACTGCATATTATCCATAGGGTAATGGACTGGAAGAATCCTCTAACAAAAGTTTGGTGAGGATAATTAAGAAGCTGTTGGAAGAAAATAAAAGAGAATGGAATACAAAGCTGAAATATGCTTTGTGGGCTGATAGAATCAGCACAAAGAGGGCTATTGGAATGTCACCATTCCAATTGGTGTATGGAGTTGAAGTGATTTTCCAACATCCCTAGGAGTACTAGTTATGAAATTGTCACATGACCAACAGGATGAACCTAATCATATGCAAAGGAGAATAAACCAAATTACTGAGCTGAATGAATTGAGAGATAAAGCATATCATAAGGTACAGATACATCAGGAGAAGATGAAGAATATTTTTGATAGAAAGGTTAAAGAGGATACCTTTCAAATTAATGAGTTGGTATTAAAATGGGATGCCCCACATGAAGACAAAAGAAAGCATGGTAAGTTTGATCATTTGTGGGTAGGTCCATACATTATTGCAGCACACAGGGGTAATAATGCTTTTATTCTAGAGTATCAATATGGGTCTCAATATGAAGGAGGTCCAGTTAATGGTATATTTCTAAAGCATTATTTGAAATAAGGAGGAAGGAACTTTCATGTATTATAGTATAAATATTTATTTATTTTTAATTCAATACAAATGGTGAGATGGAAGATTTGAAGCCCGTAGATAAGGCCCTAAGATTGGAAAGGGTAGCCATATTCAGTTTTCATATTTTTGTAGAAAAACAAAATAAAAATATTTAAATTGATAATGGATTGGAAATTGGTCTATGGGTTCTTTGCTACCTCGCAAGGAGGATAGCATCCCTAGTGGAGCTAGCTGTTAGCACTATATTAGAAAATTTTGGATTGTTTAAGGGTTTGGGAAATGACCTTATTTAAAGATTTTATGAAGGCACTCTTTAAGTTAACAAGTGTGCATGATCCTTCGTAGTGGGTCATTAGATGTGGAAAAAGTTTTGATCCACGGCGGTAGATCATTCCGCTATTGAAACATGTAGGAGAAATCGAAATATTCTCACTGGTTGAATAGAGGTAGGAGATGTCAAGTGTCGACAGCTCAAATTCAAGATGTAGTAGATCAATGACACTAAATAATTCCACACGGTAAACATGCTCAGATAAAGAAACTTTTTCAAATCGTGGAATGGGTTAATTGGTGAAAATATCAGATGGTGGAGAGGAGAGCAGAGATAGATCTGCGGTTTGAAATAATTCCATGAATTGAACTAGTGCAGAAAAAATCAGGATTTCAATCCACGAAAAGTGGTAGGGGCCACGTAGATCAACGGTTAGGACAAGAGGTCGAGATTGATCGATGGATAAGGTGAATTCCAAGAATTGAATTTGCTCGATCAATTGGTTCTAAAATAATTTGTGGAATGTTAAAGTTTCCACAGTTAGATGGTTTCGATGAAGGAAGATTATAGATCAAGTGTTAACATGGATTTCGCTGAATCAAGTTGTGCAGGGTGGTAGTATTACGTGTTGGTATTGAGATCTTGCATATGGATGGCATATATTTCTAAGAAGATCAAATCTAGGACATGGATTATAAGAAATATGCAATGCTTATTAAACATAAAAAATTATAAAAGCATCTATGTGGAGTTTCAAAAGTTTGTTTTTTCTGAGCTGTGGAATTGGCGATAACCCTGACTGTGTGCAAAGTTCCAGCATGGATAGAATCGAAACACCGTGCTAATCGATAAGGTTCCCTATATTTCATATACAGACAACATGGAGCTCAGAGTTATGGCACATTAAATGATCATTGCATACTTGCCCAATTCTGAACATTGGAGTTCAATTCAGCAGTATGGATCAACCAAGTTTAAATTACAGCCATGAAGACATCAAGGAGGATAGCGCAACATGATTTTCAGTGAAATACATACTTATGATAAATTTTATTTTAAATTCATTTAGTTAAAAACTTTTGTTATATCAAAGTTTCTTTGTAATAGACAAGCACTTTGACACATGTAATAAACGGTTTAATCCATTAGGCAGTTAGGTTTATTGTTCAGATCAAGGAGCAATGTATGAGTATTCAGACTTTTGATTAATCAAGGGTTGGAACCCATGAGATTTTTGGTAGAATTGTGTTTTCAAGTATTTCATTAATGAATTTGCAGAGCCAAAAGTTGGCGTTTCTTTTAGAGATTCCTATGTTATTCCATGTTACAGTTTGTACTTTCCCTTCTTATGTGAATGTTTTTCTAGTTTACTTTCCATTATGTTTTCCTTCATGTCTGAAATAAGTGTATAACGGTTTGGAATTCATATTTGCTCTGCTCTGTCTGTTGTTTTCAAATATCCACTAAAATTTATTCTAAATTTAATACATAATTCATTTTTACAATGCTTTGTGTTAATGGTCTGTTCATGTTCTTCTTTTTCACCAAACAATCAAATTTTGACTGTGACTGGGTAGCTACCTTGCCTCTGTTTTAAATTTCCATGCAGAAAGTTGTGTTTATAAATATTCATATTTTGACTCCATATCCCAATGGTCATGTGTTTTGTTTCAATCAATCCTATCAATTACAAACAATTTAACTTATACATATCTAGCCTTGTTGATATTCTATGAGAGATCCCTCTTTGAAGAGGAAAACGCCAGTTTTCTCTTTTAAAGTGGTTTTTGTTGTTACCTGGGAATAGCCTTTACAAAATTTGGTAAATTTCCAGTGATAATAGATTATACTGCCATGGTTGGACATACTGTGGCTGCTGCAGAGCCATCTGCATCTTATTATACAACGGTTGTGGAACAAACTATGGTTGCAATTGTGGCTACTGCACAAAATGCATCTGCGGTTGTGGTTGTAGCTATGGTTGTTGTATTGTTTGATGGTCTTCTCCCTTTACATAGTACATGTCCATTGTTCTATCCTAGAGTAGATCATATGCACAACAATCCTTATCGTTATTCCCAACAAACCAGCATAATGTGCAATATAAATTCGTCGGCTTCACGACCATCTTCTGCATATATCCACAATCTTCATGTTGATGCCCATAAACTTGACAAATACAACACCATGGAATACTGCCACAACTTAATGGGTTCGGAAATCCCAAAAACATGTAGTTGTGGAAATCTGGGCAATTATCCTTAGTATGTCCATCTGTGCAACATCGAGTACACCATACTTCCTCATGATGCTCTTTTCCTTTCTTGATATCTTGCAACTAAAGCGTCAAGTTTTCTAGTTGTGTCTGAATCTGAGTCATGATGACTGCATTCTCACCAACATGTGAAGCCTCCAACTTCATTGCAATCTCCAGATCCTTGCTCTGCATCAATGGTAGTCTAATATGAGATAGTATCGCTACAATGAACCATTCCTTATGTTGAATATCGCTCATCTCAAATATAGCTCTTTCCATTAGCGTCTTAAACCTTTGATCAAAATTCCAAACAATTTTGTTTGGATACTGATTAATCTCCTTCAGTTCTGTGATGTATTGCGCCTCATATTTTGGTTTTCTAAACTCTTCAATCAATCCTTTTCTAACTTCATCCAATTTTTTCACTGGATCCCCCATAGGAACTTATACAAATTTCATGAACCAATCTAGTGCGTGACCTCGAAGGGTCACTGCCAATTAACCTTTCTTGACCTCATCATCTGTATTTTGTTTGACAGTCCACACAGCTTCACAGAAGAACCAATATTGCTCAGGATCCTCTGTCTCGTTTCCATGGAATAGGGGTAACTTTGCATCATCACCCGCCATCCTGGTACTTCTTCCTACAGTCGTCGATCCACTACTACTAGAGTGTTGTTGACATGTCTAACACAATGGTGTCAAACTTAGGTTTCTTCTTGAGTATGGCGCAGTGCACGGAGGTGTGGGTATGTTGTTTCTATGGATTGTCCTTTCCTCAAGCTTGGGCATAGAATAGTCATCTCATTCATAGTTGTAGGGTCTCTTTGTTCCATGTAGTCTTCCTTTGTGGCCTCGCATCTCATTCACAGCAGGACTCTATCCTATCCTCTGCCTCTTCTGTTGCCAAAACCTTGCTCCTCCTCTCGTAAGACCACTTCCTTCCTTGGCTTCCCTCACAGTCCCATTGTAACTTCTATCCATATACCTCGTATCATTCCATCCAACCCTCATCTCTGCAATACTTGCAACCTCTGGACACCATGTTTGTACATGACAGAGTTCATCTTCAATTTTCTTTTTCTCAGATGAGCGTCTTAATAAAAAGTTGCAAAGACAATAGGAACCTACCTCTTGGTTGGTTGAAAAAATCCCTTTATACTTTGCTATAGGATTTAGTTGTGTCGACTGCAAACTCAGTGATATATCATTCCAATATACTGTCCAACTAGACTTCAACAACCCTTGATGCTTTATTGTCTACCTATTGCTACTCTTGGACCAATTTTGGGGTCCACGATGTTGGTTCACCTCCTTGAAAATTTTTCTTGCGATAGGTCAATCACTCATACAAAATGATCAAAAATTCAGAGAAAAATTACTCGTGTGGACCGTCGTGCATGTACTATACCAACCACCTATCTGTCATCAGGCCAAGGTCCTAATTCTCTTTATTAGCAAAATCCCATATCTTTTGGTCAAACCAATCTTGTATTTCCGGTCTCGTTGGATGCCACACCATGTACTCCCCCCTCTTCGCACTAACATCCTGATAATGGAACCATTTGTTGAAACAAAACTAGTTGAAAGGGGTTTTCTCTTTGTCAACACCCAAACCATCACGATCTCCCTGAGCAATTTTTCATTTCTAAGAAATTTTCATTTTTTGTCATTTTCTAATCTCCAAGACAAGATGTCTCCAAGAACTAAGCTTGATGACAAGTTGGAAGCTATCGAAAATTTGTGTGCTTGGAAATACATAATAGGGCTCATTCTAGAAAAGAATGATCTTGCAAATTTTATCAAGGGAGTTGTACTAGAGCCATAAGAATATGAAGAAAAATAAAAGTACAATAAATATATGGTTAGGGTTAAGAGGATCATAGTTGATTCAATCAAGAATCACTTGATTCCTCAAGTATCCTCTAAGGATACACTTAGGGATATGTTTGATTCCCTATCAGGAATGTATGAATGAAGAAACATAAAATGAAAGATGAACTTGAGATCCCAACTCAAAATTACAAATATGAGCAAGGGAGAATCTATCCATGAATACTTCACAAGGGTCTCTCAATTCAAAGAACAACTAGAAGCAATTGAAGACAAGATTGATGAGATAGAACTAGTGATGACCGCTCTCAGTGGTCTTACTAGACCATGGGACTCCTTCATCCAGACAGTCTGTGAAAGGAAGGAAATCCTAAAATTTTATGTCCTATGGGAATAATGCATTCAAGAAGAAGATAGAGTAGCTAACTAAGAAGCATTACTTAGAGAAAATGGCCATCCTCTAGCTAGTCACACTAGAAGAAGAAAAGGAAAGCATCATTTTAAAAAGGAGACTCATAAGGGTCTTATTCTCCTAAGAAGTTTCAAAATAATAAAAAGGGAGATTACAAGAATAAATACTTCTCCTCTTATCAATGTTACCATTGTGACAAAATATGACACATTGCAAGAAATTGTCCAAGAAAGAAAGAAGAATTTAAGAGGAAGAATAACAAAAGACGTCATGCTAACTAACATAAGAAGAAGAAGAACCTCCTAAGAAGTTAGCCAAAGTGGAAGTTGAAGAATATGTTCTCCAGAAGATGTATATGTCACTAGAGGGTGGCATGTATGAGTTGAGAGGTCACTCAGAAGAAGTCATGATCCATGATCAAAATCTTCCTATGCACTTATGGGCTAAAGCAACAAGGACAATAGTATATGTCCAAAACATAATATCCCATAGTTCACTTGGATTAAAAATCCCTAAAGAAATGTTCACAAGTAATAAATCATAGGTAATTCACCTTAATATATTTGGTTGTCCAGTGTTTGTTCATATACCAAAAGAGAAAATAATCAAATCATATCCTTTCAGAAAAACAAGAATATTTGTTGGGTACTATGAGGTATCCAAGGACTTTAGAATCTATATACCATGTTACCATCATATGGAAATCAGCAAGGATGTAACCCTTGATGAAGATACAAATGTCAAGAAGTATAGAAAGTGACAACCTTAAGAAACATATGAAGAAGTTGTAGCTCCCAGAATTGCAGAACAATGAAGGAAGCTACACCTTCTCATGATGATGAGATTCCAGAAGAACATGATATGTTGGAGCCCCAAGAACCTCCCCACATGAATATCTCCCACAAGAGAAAGAAATCTTGGGCCACAATATTATTCAAGAAGCCAAAAATTTTGGTTATCCAAAAGGCTCCACAAGGCAAACCAAGATCCCAAAGCCATTTCCTAGTTATGTAGCTTTGATGTGTGATCTTGTAGACAAAGAACGCACTTGTTTTGAAGCAACTATTCAAAATAAAGAATGGGTAGAATCTATGATGAAAGAATACAAATCCATAATGAATAATTATGTATGAGAAATAGTTCCCAAACCATAAGGAAAAAGTGTGGTATCTTCCAAATGGATCTACAATATAAAACATGCAAGCGATGGAAGTATTGAGAAGTAGAAAGACATATTTGTGGCTTGTGTATTCTCTAAGAAGGAAGGAATCAATTATGAAGAGACATTTTATCCTATAGAAAGCTACACTTCCATTAGAACCATCATGGCACTAGTAGCCAAGATAGAATGGAAGTTACGCCAGAGGGATGTAAAAAAACCATACTAAATGTTGTTATTAAAGAAGAAGTGTACATAGAACATCCAAAAGGTTTTGAAGTTGAAGACAAAATAGCACATGTTTGTAAATTAAACAAGGCTATGTATGGACTGAAGAATGTATGGACTAAAGAAATATCGAAGAGCTTGGTATGGAAGAATCAATAGTTTTCTAACAACCTTGGAATTTACCAAAAGTAAGGCTAATCATAACCTTTAATTCAAGGTTATGGATAATGAACCTGTCATATTATTATTGTATGTGGATGAATTACTCCTGACAGGTGATGAGAAACAAGTATCAAAGTGTAAGAATAAGCTCTCTGTAGAATTTGAAATGAAAGACCTTGTATACATGGATTATTTTCTAGGTTTTGAAGTATGGAAGAGCCTATAAGGAATCTCCTTAATCAACGAAAGTATGCAGTGGAAATACTGAAAAGGTTTGACATGTTGGAATGTAAATCTATTTCCACACCCATGGATACACACTTGAATTTGTTGGATGATGCTTCCTCATAATTACTGTATGTGACACTATAGAGACAAATCATTAGTTCATTGATGTATCTGAAGAATACCTGACCATATATATGCTTTGTTGTGAACACTTTGAGTCAATATCTAGTTGAAACTAAACATGTTGACTTGGTATTGTCAAAGAATGTGATTAGGTACCTAAAATGTATGATATACTATGGTCTCATTAATACTAGAGATCATAACTTCAAACTATATGGTTATACAAATTCATATTGGGCAGGAAGTGTCTCAGATAGAAAGAGAACTTCAGGAGGATGTTTCAGTCTAGAAGCATAATATATTTCATCGTGTTCCACCAGTTGTGAAGCCATATGGATTTGAAAGTTGTTATCATATCTATTCGACCTGGAGATGGATGCTATAGTGATTCTATTTGATAAACCAAAGCTACATGAAGATGACAAAGAACCCCATGTTCAATGATATGATGAAGCACATAGAAATCCGATACTTCTACATTCATGACATGGTGCAAAAGAGAGCTATAAAGCTCCAATATGTGAGCACATATGAGTAGGTTGTAGATGTGTTGACTAAGCCTCTATCTTGTGTGAAGTTTGAACACTTTCGAGACAGGATTGGTTTTGTACATAAGCACTTCCCTTGAAAGGGGGAGTAGTAATGATGATATGTAATCCTGATTAGAGAAAGTATATTAGTTGGTATTGATCATCCTTATACTTGATCCTGTAATTCTGAAAGAAAGGATCATCTTAAATGTTGACCTTGTTGGAATGGATCCTATAATTCCTTGTTATAGTTGATTTTACCACACTCGGTAGATCACACTTTTATGGACTTCCATGTCCATCTTCAGACTCTTTGGACCCCTCTTGCTTTAATTATACTTTAATGATCCATGATATTCCCTAAAAAACACTTTTTTATTGCTATACATGATTTTCAAGCTAAAACATGTTTGTACACATAGGTTTCTCCACCATAGCCCGTACATCAGGAAATGTGCATAAAAAAAAACTTCTAGAGTTTTCCTCAATATTCCTGGAGACGCTCCGACTCGGCTCTTCATTTCCTATTGAAGGGATATATATTTATCCTCTTGGATGCATTATATGAGGAGAACATTTTCAGATCAAGGAAACTATAGTTCATTTTTTCCCCAGTTGCTTATGCTTGAGTCTGCATCCCTTTGTCCTTTTGAGCACACATTTCTACTCTTCCCAAGATTTCCATTGCTTTGTAATATTTCCATTGAGATGGAGGATTGAAGTGGTGGAGGCCTATGTGAAGGACTCGGTTTCTCCATTTCGACAAGGTGCCGATAGAGTTTGTCACTATTATCTCTGTTAATTATTTATAGAAATATCTATTTCTCGTCCATTACATGTGTATGACTATGAATATCTTATCCATGTATGTAGTTGCATTTGCTTATACATGTTGGATTTATATATGCTAGAGTAGGCATAACACTTTAGCATCTATCATGCTTTCCTTTTTTGTTGTTGTTGAGGGTGAATTGTAGGTACACGCATGTTGTAAAAACTCAACGAGGATCTACTACAACAATCCAGAATAAGGTATGTTACATATCCCTTAGTTTTATCAACATTTATTTCTCTTGCATATTGAAATGGATTGATTTATGGTGTCATTCAGTTTGTTGTGGTCTACCCCAAGCCATAGGAATTTTCTCTCCATAACAGAATTGGCGACTTTGCTGGGGAGGTTCCTTGTTTTTTATTTAGGGTTTGGCTACACAATGTGCTTGAATTGCTCTATGTTTCTATGTGTTTCTATGTCAGGTCTAGAAGTATGTTATCCCATTAGTGTCCTCTTGAATTAATTTAGGTCTTATATTATCATTTTACCCGCTTTCTCTTGTTGTATGCAGGTTTTTTCTATACAACTGCATATACACGCGGATTTTATCTGAACAGTCACGTATAGACGCAGGTTTCCTGTAAGCAGTCACATATTCCCCTCTTTTGAGTGTGAATTGGATGTTTTAGAGATGCTAGGTGGATTTTGAATGTTGCTGAGTCTTCTTGGGTGATTTTGGTGTCTGTCTACTGCCTCTGTTTCTAACCAGAGACCTTTTTTATTTGCTTCTTAGTTAGAATTTATTCTTGTCATCTTGTTTCCTTTTTGTTTTGGTATTAGTACATTAAATTTATTTTATCTTTGTGTCTTTCTTGGATGTTTTCTGATACTTTTTGAGTCTTTTATTTCATTTACATATCATTTATTTCAAAAATGCAAAAAATATTTTTATTTTGGCATGTTCATGCATTTTTGCATTTGCATAGTACTTGCACTAGGTTTGCTTAGTTGATTAGTAGTTAGGATTTCATATAGGAATTATTGCATTAACCTTTGAAGGAAACAATATGCATCTCGTGTAGTGGCATACCCATTTTTTCACATTTAAAGACAAAATTGAACTTGGCATAGTTTGTTAGGCGTGCATATTTACTTTCATGACTAATTCATAACATCATTGGTTGCACGGTTATTTCCTTTGAGTAATCACAACCTATAAAATGAACGCTTAATTTAAAATGAATTACACGTTTTTATTTGATAGGGTGCATCAACAAGCTTAGGTTTTAGAGTCTTCGAATAGGTTTTTTTGAGTAAATTTTTCCAAGACTACTAAACAAAACAAGTAGGTGTATGGCCAAGTGAGAGAGTGAAATACTTGATATAATTAGTGTTCTCAGGAGGCTTCTCTTACACAGGATTTAACCACCATGAATCATACATGTTTTTGGTTGGGATATCCCCTTTCCACTCTCTATGCAGCACTGAAGATATTTCCAGGATCTTATTCGTATCTGGGGGCTTTTTAGGTACCTTTGGTGCTTTCGAGATTTGGGATTTGTTACCCTTCCCATATGGTAGATTCTACCTACAATTGTATGCTTGAGCATTGGTTATATTGGGGTGACATTATTTTCCTTACCTAGGTATTGCATGGGGTACTTATAGATGTTATTCTGTGAGTATCCTGGCCAGGTAGGGGTCAAACAACACAATCGCTTTATGCATTGAAGATGAGGGCCACTATAATCCGTTACACACTTTTGCTTATGGTGTATGGGAGTCTCATACCTCTCCTAGAAGAGATATATATGCTACATTTAGGAGCTCATTTATCATCCACCTTGGCTTAGATTCTCTTAGGAGTGTGCTCTATGTGCGCTAGATTTATATAGGGTTCGTAATTAGCTGAGTCTCTTTATTTTTTGTTAGATTTTTATCATTCAAGCTAGCATTATCTTAGGATATTATCTGAGAGAATAAAAATCATAGTAATAAACACAAGAGACACAAATAATTTTCCTTGGGGAAACCATAAAGGAGAAAACCCCGCAACTTCCTCAAAGATAGAATGAGCACCAATGGTAGCAGTAAAACCTGAAAACATAAAAGATGATCTCCACATATTGTTCTCTCTCACACACTTGAGATATCTTCTCTTGTCTCACTCATGTGCCCCAGTGAGTGAGTGTGTGTGTGATAAATAGAGAGGCTCACTCTCTATTTATATTATTTCGTTCACTTGATGTCCACTTCAACATGTCGGCCCCACTTAACAATTACTTACTAGGGCCAACATCTCTAGGAGAGTCTAATAACCCTAGTTCCCCACAACTATGGGGACTTTTCCCTTCGATAAACAAGGAGGGTTAACCTTGACATGATTGTGGGGACTATTGCCTCGACTTACAATGGAGGGTTAACCTCAATGACTTTACATGACTTGTTTACATTATTGAATCTCTCGATCGGAACATTGGGGCATGACATGAATCAATTACATTATATATACTTCCCAAAATAAACATTGGGGTACAATATATAACATATACAAGTGAATACATTCCGAAGTTACAAATACATCAACACTCCCTCTTAACTAGGAAGGTATTCTCTCGACACAACTTATCAGCACAAGTCTTCTTCTTTGTATCATCTGGATCATCATCAAGTCATCTTCATATTCAGGTCATCTTCATCATCAAGTCATCTTCATCTTCAAGTCAGCATCATCTTCAAGTTTTCTTCATCACGGGATCTGGATCATCACTGTTGGATCATAATCACTGTATCATCATCAAGGTTGGATCATCACTTGATCTGGATCATCATCAAGTATGGATCATCATCATAGGTGCTATCTCAAAATGGTGCTATCTCTTGATTCTTCTCGTCACAGGAAGTTCTATAGAGCTAGCCCTTTTTCATGTTGGTTGTAGGCCTAGCCTCCATGTAGGTCTTCTTCAGTGCTTATATCTGACCCTAAGTCAGAATGGCCCACCTAGCACTTACATCTGATCTCATCTTGTCAGAAAGGCACACCCAACACTCACATCTGACCTCATATTGTCAAAAAGGCCCAGCACTCACATCTTACCATGTGTAAACACATCGTGCCAGAATGGCTCAACACTTATATCTGACCATGTGTGAACACACCACATCGGAATGGATCTACACTTACATACAACCATGTGAGAACACACCGCATTGAAAGGGCTCTGCACTTACATCTGACCATGTGAGAACACATCGCATCGAAAGGGCTCTCAGTCCCAGACTGAGGACTCCTGGTAACTGACCAGGTGCCTCCATTCTCCTAGAGAATGGCATATTAACACCAAGTTGAGTATTCTTGGTAACTGACCAGGTGCCTCCATTCCAAGAATGGAATTCAACACTTATATCTAATCATGTAGGAACCAATCCTACAGTCACATCAGAATGGCTCAGCACTCATATTTGGCATGGAAGGAACCAATCCTCTCACCACCACAGAATGGATCAGCCCTGACATCTGACCATGGAAGGAACCAATCCTCTCACCATGTCAAAATAGCTCACAGACTCATCACTTCCCCTTGGAGGGAACCTCAATCTGGAGAACACCAAGCTTCTCCTTGAAGTACTAAAACTTCACTTTGGCCATTTCTAGCATAGAATCACATCAGGGCTGATTATGTTCAAGGATAACCTGCGAGCTTTTCCAGGACCAATTACATCTGAGGACAACCTATAGGTATGTTTACATCTGAGCAAACTACAAGCTTCGCCAGGATTTATGCTCAGACAACCTGTCTCATCGACTATGCTAGAACTCCCTCTTTCGAGAGATCTCAATCTAGATCACATACTGGAGCTTTACTACTCCTCTCTGCATCATACAAAAATGCAAGTCAGATCAAGTAAATCAAATATTATTTTTCAAAAGAAACATACTACCTCCCAAATAGCAAGTGGCAACATATTTTTCCTTAGTTGCACTCAGTTCCATGCAGGACTCCATCCTGCCAAACCAAGATATCACACTTGATCCCATACTGAAGTAGCACCTCAAAGTTCTCTTCCTATCAATGGCACTGCCTGCCCAATATGAATCCTCATAACCCTCTAGGTTAATCTTCCGATTCGCCTCATACTTGATCCCATAATCTACTGTACCCTTCAGGTACCTCACTGCATGCTTTGCAACCATAAGGTGAACATGTCTCAATGTTTTCACAGCAAAGCAAATATCCAGTCTCCTATTTATCAGGTAAATCATCTGATGATACATCGTAGCATCAACCTTCTCTGATGAAACATTACTCAATAGCTCCAGGTTCGATGCTATAGGTGTGGTCATGACCTTGTAGTCCATCATACTGAACCTCTTCAAGATCTCTACTGCATACTTCCCTTGTCCACACCTCCATGCCTAGAACATAGTGCATCATCCCCAAGTCCTTTATCTCGAACTCAACAGCAAGTCTTCTTCTTGTATATTTAATGAGTTCCTCTTTTCTGTCAGGAACAAGTCATCAACATATAACTGGAGCATCACTGGTCTTATGCCTTCAACCTTGAAGAAAAGGTTGGAATCTTCTTTACTCTTTGTAAATCCTAGAGTCATCAGTAATCTGTCCATTCTGTCGTACCATGTCGAACCTCAGAATCTTCTGTAGTCACTCCCTCTGAAGCATAGCATCTTTCTCCCTCTGTCTTCTGTACTCTATGGAATGAAAAATTCTGTACTGGAGTGACAAGCAGCTTCCTCTGCTACTAATATTCAATGTATCCATATAGGATCATTGGATACCAAGATCATCTATCTTGAAGTTTTTCAAAATTTCTTCTCGCACCCATCTATGAGTGTGTCATCCTCTATAGTCTTTCATCTTCAAACTTGTAGCAAAGGTTCAGGTCTTCATCAAGCTCCTCATGTATGTGTTATCCCATGGGTGTCTTCTGATCTCATACAAGGCCTTCTTTCATTTGCACACATGATTCTTCTTGTCATCTATATTTCTAGTGGCTGCAAATGTCTCTTCATAGTCTATGCCTCGTGCTACGAATCTTGACTTGTATCCCATGATGTTTCCATCTACTGCCTAATGGAACTATGAACTTCTCTTTAGGTCTCTATATTGCATCCTAGACATCATTCTTCTTGAACTGGTACAATCCTTCCCTTTCTTCTTAGCTACTTCTTCGAAGGTTCCTCATCAATGATGTCGCTTAACAGTGTTACATAATTGCATTGTTTCTGAGATCTCTTCTTCAAAAGTATCATCATATCATTCTTCATATTGGATTCTTTATTGAACTATCGTCACTTGTTCTTCGGAATAAGTCTCATCCTTCTTTGCTTGTAGGTGATTATACCCGATCTTTCCTACAAGTCAAATGCATTTGTATGGTTAAAATTTTTTCATAAGTCATATTCATAATGGGAAATTCTTATGCATAAATATATGATCATGCAACTATTTTATCCAATACAACATTCATCCATATCTCATGGAAACTTTCTAGATGCCTTCCATCTCTACCAGGACAAGATTGAGATTGTGCACTAATCCAATATGTCAGCAAACAGGTTTCATTCTAGATAAGTAGCAATGGATATTTGTATAGCACCATGAGCTACTTACCCATCACATGCATATTAATAGTATACTATCATTAATGAAAACATTCTATCATGCATAATACATCAATTGAATATAAACAAATTGCATAACAAAAAGAATATCATGAAATGACAATTTAATACATATCTTTATTTGTTTCGTGGGTAGACTCCTTCTTGATCCTTCCACTTCATCATCTTCTTCATTCATGACTTCATCATTTCTTATCCAAATGCTGAAGATGGATAAGAGGTTCTTCAAGAATTGAGTCCTTCATATTTCATCATCGCTTGAGGGATGTTCTTTGGATGGTGAGATCTTGATCTTCAGTTGCTCCCATATTCTCTTTTCTTATTATGATTCTAGCTTCTTTTTCTTGTGTGCACTCTTCCCAGAGTCTACTGAAAGTAATCACTTCCTTTAGGCACACATTCCTCGAATGAATTATTCCCATGATCCTGGGAGCCCATTCAAGGTGGTTATCGCCACTTCCGCATTATCCACTTCTTCTTCTACCACTTCAAGTTGTTCTTTTATTTGAGATACCCTTGTAAAGTATGATTGCATGGTCTCTGCATTCTGGATCTTCACATTCTTCAACTATTTTCTCAAATTCATCTTCCGATTTATGTTCTTCCCTTCAAATATCTTGGTCAAGGAATCAAACATCTCTTTAGGTGTATTTAGGGAAGACACTTGTGGTATAAGGTGCTCCGTGATTGAATCAACAATGATCTTCTTGGCCTTAACCAAGTTCTTCTTGTGTAAGGCTTTTAGCCTCATCTCCCTCTGGAACTGGAACCTCTCTACTTATGTAGGTGTCCAATTCATTTTCTTCAGAGAGATCATATACTTCGATGCTTGGAAGTTGTCAAATTCACCAAGCTTATCATCAATCTGATGCGATAGATCACTTTGAAATGAGAACCTCAAATGAAAATAGCAAAGGATTAGATATTACCGATTTGAAGTGTCCGTCCTGGTTCCGGAGCTGGCTGATCTAGGGTTTGTTAGAGAAACCCTAATTTTAAAAACTTGGAATCTTTTAGATATGATTGGATAGAAATATAGAGCTCTTCAAAGTGATATGTCCAATGTACTCCTTTTCTGAAAATAGTGGAGGGAAGCTTCTGAAACAAGAAGCCCTAGTTTTCCCATTTCTTCTGCATAAACACTTGATAATGTTTCTATGGTATCTATGGAATTACTGCTCCTCTATGTTTGACACTTCTAATTGAGTTATCCTTACCTATCCCTGTTCCAACACCATAGGTTTCATCATAATTGGTTTCACCAATCGGGACTTATGAACATTTTCCCAAGGTGACCTGTTTCAAGACCGTTCAGCATAGAGAAGTTGTACGGATGGACACATGTCACTGTTTCATTTTCTAGGTCTGAAACTTGGACCACTGAAATTAAAGTCTGTTCCCTTTCTGGAACATCTTCATAAATTGTATTTGGACCTTCGTAGCCCTAGGTATAGCAATTATCCCCAGGTGTCTTGTTTAGGGATTAATCGTGAAGAGGATGGAACCCTAAAATGGAGGGATCATATCTCCTAGAATTTAGTGAATATGGCTCCGAAATTTGGAAATAGTGTAAATAATAATTTTATCTTTGGCCTGTGAAAGTTTCAGCTCCTGATCCTTCTCCAATCCTTATATATAGTGAATGTTCCAAAACTTATCAGTTTTAGTATTTATGGTTTTTCCAGCTCGGGGTCAAACTAGGGTTTGACTTTCCCAGAGTTACACCCAACCAAAAATATTGACCCAGGTCTCTAAACTTCGATTTTTATGAGGATATCCATCCTATGTTGGGCTCACTAAAAGATTCTTCTTCTATAAAAAGCCCTAATTTCCCGCACAAAAAACTGAAAATGCTCGAAATCGAATTTCGCTTCGACAAAAATATGTGCCCTTCAATGGAGAGTTAGCCTAGCATACTTTTGCCGATGGATTGTGGAGAGAGACCCAAAAATTAAGAAGCCCTAGCTTCTGAGGCTGCACAATGTCTTCTTCTCAGGTTAGCTTTGATACCATGTTAGATTTTTATCATTCAAGCTAGCATTATCTTAGGATCTTATCTGAGAGAATAACATGCATAGCAATAAACACAAGAGACAAGAGACACAAAGAATTTTCCTTGGGGAAACCATAAAGGAGAAAACCCCACAACTTCCTCAGAGATAGAATGATCACCAATGGCAGCAATAAAACCTGAAAACATAAAATATGATCTCCACATCTTGTTCTCTCTCACACACTTGAGAAAGCTTCTCTTGTTTCACTCATGCACCCCAGTGAGTGAGTGTGTGTGTGATAAATAGAGAGGCTCACTCTCTATTTATATTATTTCGTTCACTTGATGTCCACTTCAAAATTTTGGCCCCACTTAACAATTACTTACTAGGGCCGACATCTGTAGGAGAGTCTAATAACCCTAGTGCCCCACAACTGTGGGGACTTTTCCCTCCAATCAACAAGGAGGTTTAAACTTGACACAATTGTGGGGACTATTTCCATGACTTACAATGGAGGGTTAACCTCACTGAATTTACATGACTTGTTTACATTATTGGATCTCCCGATTGGAACATCGGGGCATGACATGACTCAATTACATTATAGATACATCCCGGAATAAACATCGGAGTACAATACATAAGATATACAAGTGAATACATTCCAAATTTATAAATACATCAACATTTTTGTGGATTCATCATGGATTGAGGATAGGAATCCCGTCGAGAACGATGTTCGGCAGGTATTCCTCCTACGTCTTGTCCTTTGTGAAAGAGAGATAGACAATCTAGGTGGACTCATACTCATTGTGATTCACACACCGGTATCATCATGAGTCATGCATCTAATATTCTGGAATCCCTCCTTATCCATCGTCTAGGATGGGGAATGTGCCATTAAGTGTATATGGGAATCCAGAAGAAATAGATCCCTTTGAGGTTGGTACATCATATAATGTAGGATCCTAGTTTTTAGATTATGTAAATACTAACCAACGGTCTTCTCATAGAAGGTCGAGTGATGAGGATCATCTTGATCCCTCTAGCACTCGCCCTTTTATATATGGCATTCCATACCTTAGGGAACCTTTTCCATCATCTTCTATAGATCCTGGTATAGACCCTAGTACTATGCTTGGAAGCACTGCCATTCCTTACACTGCAGATAGTTTTGGTAGTGGGAATATTTCACCTTCCACTCCATTTGTGGGAGGATATTCATACCCATTACCCAGGCCTGATACTAGTATTCCTTTGCACGAAAAAGGCCCTAGACATGTGAACATTGGAAGCACAACATACATCCCATATTCTGCTCCATCACCCACTACACCTATTCCTTTGAATGCATTTCTCCTTATCCATTCTCCCCATAGCTCACATGGTTCTTCAGGATGGAGTGTTACATCTAGCCATGTTGTTCCCTCATTTACCATTACCTTTTCTTCGATAGGTTATGCACCTCCTTATGTATCTGGGGTTCAACCCATCGATCAGTCTTACAATTATGGCTATATAACACCCCAGTTGCAAGGTATACCAAATTATAACATTCTCGTGTATCCTTTTATGGGTCAAGTGAGAGGAGGCTATTATCCCACTGGCCAAGGCCATGGTCTTTACAACAACCAAATTTATATGAATCAATCTAGTCAAGGGGAATGGAACCAGATGACACAACCTAGGCTCCCTTTCTTAGCTATGTTGAACTTGCCTGACTTGTCAAAATTGACCAACGATATGGTTTCTCATGATCCGACATGGTCGGTTGTTCCTGCCAATATTCCTTCGAACATTCAAAAATTCAAAGGTAAGAATGGTGAAGAACCTGGAGAAAACATTGCTACTTTCCACCTATGGTCCTCTTTGAATTATTTGAACCATGATTCCATTTGTTTACAACTATTTCAACGTACCTTCATGAGTGTTGTGATGAAATGGTATATAGAATTGTCTAGGGAAACATATTGGACATTCAATAACCTATCCATGACATTTCTGAACCACTTTCAGCTACATGTGCGTTACGATGCTGGTACTGAGCTCTTGTCGATATTTGAGCAAGATAAATCCACGCATATTTCATATCATATTCAAGAGTTTCTTAGATGAAAGAGGCTGATTAAGGCCAATATTCCACCAGAGTTCCTTTTGGAATTGTTCCTCAAGTCGTTATTGCTATATATAGCGAAGGATGTTTCCACATCTGGAGTTATGAATGAGGAACAGGCTATTTTTCGAGATCAACAACTAGCCTTGATTTACACTTAGTCTGGAATCTTATATGATATCATTTCGAATGCACAACAATTAAATTTCAAGCCTAAGTTCAAACCTAGGCCACACGTCAATGGCATTGTTGGCTCTGGGATTACTAAACTCGTAGACTGAGTTACGAATCAAATGCGTAAATTTTTTATTAACAAGCCTGCGTCAGGACAAGATATGACTTTGTCTCATCCCACCCAATTGACAGATGTACACTCTATGCAATCCTCAGAAGGGTAACTAACAACCCGAACAGAACAATAAAAAGGGAAGAAACAATAGAAGAGGTGGGAATAGGAATGGAAACCCTAATGATGACAAGAACAGTAGTGATGCTGAGGGGGATAAGAAGTCTAAACGTAAGGTCAAGTTCCCTTGCAAGTTTTGTGAGGGAGATCACCTCACTTACTTGTGCCCTCGTATCAATGAAGCCTTGAAATTCATTGCACAGAGACCAGAGGTGCTAACGGATCCTTTACTGCATAATCAAAATATGAATTCGACGACCATGGACTCCGGAAGTGCTTCAGGTGGGAATCAAAACCCGTCGAGTATGGAAGGTAGCCATGGATGTATCAACATGATGTCTGCTGAGAATTTTTTGACACGAGAAAAATATTATGGTTCATCGCAACCCTATTTGGGAAAAGATCCTACACCTACTGTGGTCCCTTCACATATCGACAAGCCTGAAGTTACACCTCGCATTCCTAAAGGATTCCTAAAGTGTTCGGGGCACAATCCTAATTCCAGAGCCACCCAACACTATTCTATTGTCTAGGATTTAGGCCAAACTCCTTGTGTGATCTCTGCCTTAGAAGTCCTTCAGACTTTCCTTTCATAGAGGAAAGCTTTGTTGGCCTCCATTGGGATGGTTGATTCACATCCTTCCACAGTGATTAAATTTGAAACCCATGAAGTCCAACCTTGCTCTCCTTACCATGTGGCTTTCCTAGTCCATGTGGAGTGTATGAATAACACCATTAAACACACAGTAGTTAATGAAGGCGTTGTAGATTTTGTGATGTCTTTAGCCTATTGGAAAGGTATGGGTTCACCCACTTTTTCAAAATCTGGGACCATGTTGACTTCTTTCGATGGGATATCTTTTCAGCTGCATGGTATACTTCCTTCTCTCAAAGTCCAATTGGAAGGGAAGACTGTGTAGATCAAGGTCGAGGTGGTTGATGTGCCCCTTGAATATAACCTTCTACTAGGTCATAAATATATTTACAACATGAGATAGGTCGTTTCTTCACTCTTCTGAATTATTTGCTTCCCTTTCGAAGATAGGATTGTCACGGTCTTGCAAAAATCATTCAATAATTTTGGTATGAAAGCATCGTTGGGAGCTACTATCCCGGTTATTAATAATCCTCAGCTGACAAATGAGAATGTTGATGTGGGAATGTATCCGTCTTTGATGGGAACTTTCAATATTTCTGCACCAATTCTTACTATAGGTTCCATTCTTGGTAGTGAATTGTCATCATTGAGTTCGATTCCATTTCACATTTTTCATTTGGAGGACCCTTGGACTCTCCCTTCTCTAAGCAATTTAGATGAATATCCTAGACCTACTACGATGGACATGTCGTTATATACAACGATGATTTCCTATCAAGCTATCCTTGGTCCCATTGTAGATCCCAATCCTTCCTCTTCGCGAATGGAGGAGGAGGACCCCTTTGCACTATATTCTTAGGAGGTTGCGTCTTCACACTCTCATGATTTCTTTGATGATATTTTTCCTTTGGATGAAGCTATTCTTGAAGCCCTAAATGGTTTAGAAGGGCCTTGGGAGGAGTCACACCATCAATATTACTTTCTCCCCAAGTTTGAACCAGTTGAGTGTGATGTTTATAGGGCGATCCTTAGCGAGAAGGTTGGTAGTCCCGTGATCCCACTAGGTACTCCTGGTAAATATGTTGAAGGGAACATGACAAACTTGTCACCAAATATCCCTATCAACATTTATCGAACTCCTGGAAAAATAGAAAATGTTTATATTAGGGAATATTGTTCCCGCTATGAGATTGAAGCGTACACTAAGCTCTTCAAATAATTTCGAGATGTTTTTGCTTGGTCATTTGATGAAATTATAGGAATAGACCCTCGAATTATTGAACGTGAGATCAATACTTATCTCGATTCTACACCTATTCGACAGTGCTTATGTGTGATGAATCCCCATAAGGCACCCGCTATCAAGGCCAAGATAAAGAAGTTGCTCAAGGTCGGATTTATCTATCTGGTTCCCTTGAACGAATTGGTATCCAATCCTGTTCCAATATATAATAAACAAGGAACTATCCAAGTATGTACTAAATTTAGAGACCTGAACAAAGCTCGTCCTAAAGATAAATTTCCCACACCATTCATTGATCATATTTCTGATGAGTGTGCCAAAAGCGAGGTGTTTTCGTTCATGGATGTTTTTTTAGGGTATAATCATATTCAAATCAAACCCAAGGACCAGCATAAGACAACTTTCATTTGTCCTTGGGGTACTTTTGCATACCGGAAAATGCCTTTCAACCTTAAAAATGCTGGAGCTATTTTTCAACGGGAAATGGCATTCTCTTTTCATGACCTAAAGCGTATTATTGAAGTTTATCTTGATGATTTAGCTACACACTCTCGTTTGAGAGTGTATCATCCTAACCATCTACGCTTTGTTTTTGAAATATGCCGCCGATACCAAATCTAGTTAAACCCACAAAAGTGCATCTTTTGCATGAAAGTAGGTTTCTTATTGGGATTTATCATTTCTAAGGAGGGAATTAGGGTCGACCCTCTCAAGTTTAAGGCAATACTTTGATTGTCTCCCCGCACACTATTAGACACCTTCAAAGTTTGCAAGGGATGGCTAACTTCTTGCGGAGGTTTGTTGTCAATTTTACCAATTTGACCAAGGGTTTCATGCACCTTTTGAAGAAAGATAGTCCTTTTATCTGGGATGAGTGAGCCTAGGATTCTTTCGATTCATTGAAGAAATCCTTGGCATCGGTCCTCGTGCTTAGTCAACCTGACTATACCTGTGATTTCTTGTTATATGTGGCTGTGTCTCAAGAGACGATTGGAATGGTTTTGGTTCAAGAGGATAAAGAGCTCCAAGAACACGTTGTCTATTATCTTAGCTGAAACCTCATTGATGCTGAACTTTGTGACACTCATGTCGATAAGCTAGCCTTACCTACCGTCCATGCAGTTCAACGGTTGAGACATTACATACTCCTTCGCCAGACTTTGGTTGTGGCTCATATCAATCCATTTCAGTTCGTCCCAACCAAACGAGTGATAGGGGGGAATATAATAAATGGATTGTTATCTTGCAAGAGTTCGATCTTGAATTTGCTTCGAAAAAATCGTTGATCTTTAAGGAGCTCATGTCGTATTTTCCTAGTTTGGATGAAGTTGAGGTTCATGAAGATTATTTTGTTGACGAGCATATATTCCTCATCTCAAGTGTGGAACCAAGGTATGGGGTTATTATTGTCTATTTAAAAACTATGAATTTCCATCCTCACCTCTCACGAGATGAGATTTGATGTTTATGACACGTAGCTAAGAACTACCTCATTATCGGTGACACTTTGTATTTTCGTGGGGTGGATTCCATTTTTTGTCAATGTTTGAATCATGAGGAGGATGAGGCTATGCTTAATGATTTTCACGGAGGGGTGTGTGGTGGTCATTTATCTCGGCTTTCTACACCCAAAAAAAAATTGAGAGAGGGTTATTTTTGGTCGTCAATCTTTAAGGATTTTGTTAACGTGGGCAAGTGGTGCCAGCCTTGCGAGGTATTTGCACAAAATATGCGCTCACATCCTATCCCATTACACCCGATTATCACCGTTGGTACCTTAACCAAGTGGGGGGTATATTTTATTGATTGCAACCCAACTTCGGCTGGGGGGAATCATCACATCATAGTGGTTATCGATTACTTCCGAAATGGCCAGAGGCTATTCCCACTATCAAATACGACGGTGAGACAGATGCACATTTTGTTTTCAATCAAATTATTACTTGGTTTGGTATCTCGAGAGAGCTTGTCACGAACCATGGAAGGAACTTTCAAAAGAAGATGATGGGTGAGATATCTTTGAAGGTGGGGTATAGCATTCCTCTTCTTATTATGCTCAATTGAATGGACATGTTGAAGCTATAAATAAATCCCTTAAATCCATCACACAAAGAAAGACTAATTGGCACATCATGTTGTACCCTACTTTGTGGGCCTACCGAACCGCGGTTAAGACTGCCACTGGTTTTTCTCCATATTAGTTAGTTCCTGGGGTGTTTTGGCAGGTAGTTTTGGGGTAAGTTAGCTGCGTAGCATCGCAGATGCTGCGGAAGGTCAAAGATGCCACACAAGGTGGAAAACAACACACAAGTTGGAATTATAATATTTTATGTATTTTTGGTCATATTTTGTATTTTTGGACTGCATTATGTGGATTGTGGTCATTATTTTGTAGTTTCGGTTAAGAAGTAGTTAGGAAGTTGGTTAAGTGGACAACCAATGTAAATGGGCAAGCCTATAAGTAGATGTAGAATTGCAAATGTTAAGTCTTTTTTAGGCTTATGTTCTGGGTTTGGCTTTTTGTGCATAATTCTGAGCTTTGGTGAATGTTGATCTATGTATGTGAACTAAAGAGCTGTTTTGGAGAATCTGTGTTTTGTCATGAAGGTTAATATGAAATGGCAAAGATTGAGTAGAATCATTGTGTCTTTTGCTATTTTCTTGTTTTCTGCTATCCAAATGTGAATGCAACTCACAAAAAGATGTTCTTGAATGAAGAGAGTATGATGGTACATCCATTTTCTGAAGAATCCAAATTCTAACCCTTGAAACTAGACTTATAAGATTCTGGACTGCAGTTTCTGGTTCTATTTCTAGTTTTCTGGTTTTTCGGTTTTTTGGTTTCAAGCCAAACTAGGGATTGAATTTTCAGAGGATCATCCCATTATGAAACTTTGATATTGGTGCAAAATTTTTCCTAGGAGGTGCGCACTTCCCTATTTCACTTGCACTGAAAAATTGCACTTTACCAGAAAACCCTAGTTTCCTTGTCTAGAGAAGGAGAGAGAGATCTACCTCATGAAAGATGTTATTTTAACGATGGATTTAATACCATGTTAAATTTTTCTATGGTGTCATATCTTAATTTCTAACTTGATTAACATTTAATACATTTTCATAATAACATCATAAAGAGGATCACTTAAAGAAACAAAATCAGAAGGCACAAAACAATTTACCATGGGAAACCCTAGAGGGAAAAACCCAACAAAATTTCCTCAATATATATTACTAGTATGCAATGACCAAAGAACAAGGTCTCATCAAGTGAGAGACCAAACCCCAAGCATAAGAGCTAAGACACCAAAGACACTAGCCCTCCTCCTTCTCCATCTCTCCTTCTTTCTCTCTCTTGAACAATACAAGTGTGAGTGTGTGAGTATAAATGAGGGAGGGAGCCTCCCTATTTATACTAAGCTTCCCAAGTGATTTAACCTAACTAGGCCGAGATACCCAACTAGCAGGGTTGACCTACCTAGGTACACTTTACAATAATAATTATAATCATGTTTTCTAGGTGTTATTGACCCGAATTACAACTGAGGGTTTACCTCATGACCTTTTACATTAGTAACACATCCCGAAGGAGGAATAATAATAATGTGAAGTACAAGTATAATAATGTTCAAAGTTACATTATTTCAATAGAGAAATACTATGCCTAGGCCATTCACCACTATCCATATGACTAAGGATACAAGGGTGAATGTCTCACCAATGTTTCTCATCTGTAGAACCATCAACACTTACTCTCACTAAGGGAAAAATTCTCTATGATTCGAATATTTTCTCTAAAGTATACAAAATTCTCCTTATATACATCCTTTATGAGAATGCATACTATCTTCTCATATTTGGATATGTGTCAAAACCCCAAATTTTCACAAAAATTTAAAATTTTGAGATAACATAAAATGCTGAAAACTGCGGTTTACTAACAGCTAAAGGTTAGCAGTAAAAGAAACAGTGAAAAGATTAGTATTACATAATCTAAATTACGTTAACTAAGCAGTTTCCTTTTTGTAACATGAATAAGGTTTACTTGCGTAATGTTTATTTCAATTCATTGATGAGTTTTCTTTATGACAAGTAGGTGGAATCTAACTTTGAATCCTGGGATTACTTAGCATTTATGCTAACGCAAAAATATTATTGGTTCTTACAGGTTTACAGGTATGATCGAACGAGTAACGTTTTAGTTTCATAAATTATCCAGAAGTGTTTCTATTTGCAATTAAAAAGCTTAGTAAATAAGCTGCTAAATTCCAAGCAACTTCCATGAGGTAAAATAGTTTGTTTTCTTCAATTTTTCTAGTAAACGAAGTTCATATAATTGAGTTTCTCTCTTTATCATACGTAGCAACAGTAAAGATACTTACTGTGGCTCTAAACTTGTAATCTTAGTTGCATAGTTACTTCTACTTTAGTATGCATGTCTTGCAGCGTCATACTGATTGTACTATTGGTTATTATACATTATCATACTGCTTGCTTGAGTATCAAGCGGATCGATATTTATCTTCTGTAGGGAAACTTATAGCCTGTAAACTTCTTGACATTATAAGTTTGATTAGTGTAAAAACAATAGTGTATTTTCACATGAAAACACTATTTTCCTATACTTCTTAAATTTACGTCAAACCATGTGGTTCTATTGATTATAGACTCAAGTAGGAACATTCCCTTGTAGTTCTTATTATTCCTATAATACTTTTCTTGTATTAAGTTACTGTCTACAAATAGTTTCTAAGGTTGATGTTTTTCATAAAGATTAATCTTCCATCTTATGCTAAGTACCAATTGTCTTTCATAATCATATAATCATCCTACTAATAAATAATCTTGGTAAGTTACTTAACAAAAGCAAAGTTGAGAAACAACTATTGACTTTTAAATTTTAACTCAATTTAACTATGTAAAAGAATTCAATAAATATTCTTTTACCATACTAACTAACTTTATAGTTTATTTCCAATCGAACGTTGGTTTTATAAGGATTAGAAACAATCATACAATTCTGTTGTTAGTTCGAAGCTTCCAAACAAGTCTAAAACAATCAAAGATCTTGTAAAGAATTCATGATTCTACTCTTTACTATGCTATCCAACTTTCATAATCATCACCACTTGAGTTGTGGGTTTTTAAGGGAGTATGACCTTGCATAGACCATAATGTATATAAACATAGAAATATATAGTTATTTGATGGTTTTACACAATTCAACTTGGACTTTTCATATGACAAATGGTCATTATACTTTTCTAGGATTAGCATTGATAAAACATGGTTAACAAAATACTCATATAGTAATATTGACATCACTATATAATTTGATGAATTACATTCACCCGAAGCTGATTGGTTTAAGAATAAAAAGGCTTGTTTTATATCCCAAGAATATCCAACGTTGTTTTACAAGCATAAACAATTATAATAGCTTCCCAAGTTTCAAGCAAGGATTTTGGGGTTGTAAAAGACAATATAAATACCAATCCTTCGTTAGGTCAACGTCCCGAAACTCATTGTTTTGCTCGACACCAAAATAAACGTTAATCAATGTAATCATATATTAATATGTTATGTTAACGTTGGATGAGTATATATTATATTTCATGCATTGTTTGTTGACAATCATTGTGAATGTAATTGATATTATTTGGTTGCAGGAGGAACTATTGAATTGACCCACTGCATGGTTTAAATTATTGTGAACACGTGGTCTTCCCCTAGCCAAGTACGGGAGATATAAAAATCATTGTAACCCTAACCCTTTTCAATTCCTCCTCTGCAGTTCACGCTGGCCCTGGAAGCTGCTCTGCAGGGTTCTCATGGCGGCCGTAAGTTCTCCTCTGATCCAGTTGCCCCGAGTCTTGGGTTAGTGTTACTTTAGCCTCTGGTACTCAGTCTTGATGTCATTCTTTGTGAATGTGGATTTTTACCCTGCAAGTGTTTGTTGAGTTTCGAAGCACTTGGCTTGCTGTCTACTCAAAGCTCTCTCTTGTCTTCCTCATGGCCTATCACTGCGTGATAAACTAAGCTTTACTGGCTGTTGGGTTTATACTCTAAAAAAAGTCTGTTAGTTTCCTTTGTACTTGGTTTGTGGCTGGCTTGTATCCCAACTTGCCTTTCTTTGTGGCCTGCTACTACTTGTGTGAAACTGTGGCTTCGCTGGAATTTTGTTGAGCTCCTTCGTAGTTTCCAAGTGGAGATTCATGATCTTGCTTACTTTTATGGACTGTCTCTTTGCTAGACTATTCATCCTTAATTATTAAGGTAATTTTTAGTATTATTTTCAACATAGAAATAATTTATAGCCGAGTTGTATTTATAGTAGGGTTTACACTATTTTTAAGAGGTTATAAAACTAACACTCTGTAATGCAAACTCTTTACAGGAACTTGAAACAGTGTTGCATTCCATGACGAAGCAATTGTTGGTTGTCTCCAAAGGTCGTATCTCCAAATGGGTAAGCCCTGCGTTCATCGTTTGGGTTCTTGACCTACTGTAATAGGGTTGTCGATGGGAGACTATGATTTGGAAGCTTGTCTAGCTTCGTCTTTTAGCTATATGATTTCTTTTTAAATGTTTAAGGGTTCTGAAAAGTTTACAAACCCTCACTTCATCGATGGTAACTTGGCCACGAGCTGGGTCTTGTAATTGGTTTGAAAGTTCAGCCTCATGGCTAGTTAATATAAAACTGTAGTTTGTTAAGATAGTTCTGTCTTCGAGCTTGGACTCAGTTTACAATATTACTATTTTGATATTCTATGTACTCAGGGTTTTTACCCTTTTCGACTGTAAATGAAGTCATTTACTATTTAATGTACTATGTAAAAGATTGCTATTAATGTTTTTAAGACTGTCACACAGTCATGGTTTATTTATAAATCTTACATGTTTTGCTCAGAATTACGAGCTAGGGTTTTCCTGTAGAAAACCTTGTGTAAATAAATATTTCATTTTTGTTCTTAAAAGATTCTGTTACTTAGTTTAATTTGTTTAATTAGTGTTACACGTATGTGGGGTAAATTTCCAATTATAATATTACAATTGTATTTTCCTTTGTCCTTAATGGATTATAAACCATTTATAATTAGTTTAATTATTCGTTAAATAAACAGTCCAAGTAAATTGGATTATAGCTTAGATGTTTATCATTTATAAATATAATATTTGCATTTTAGGGTTTCGACCCTGTAATTTACTCTCACAGGTATATCCTATTTGTAAATTTTTAATACAGTTCTTTTCATGAATAATCATTTATTTATATGTTAATTACTATCATATTCTCTTTGTTTTATGTAATAAATTACAGATAAGGTTTATTAGAGTTCTTTGATAAGATGTACATAAACTCTGTACTTAGTTTATTCTTTGTAATTCAAGTATTTTAATAACACCCTGTTTCGATTCGAGTATTTGTTAGACTTAGTTTACTTAATAGTATTAGCAAATAAATTAAGTACTTTAGTTCTTTATTTAGCTGAATGTAATTAAGTATTTTGTCTGGGTTATTTCAACTGCATTTGTAAATAGTTATTTAAATCATCACAAAGAAATATAGATATATATCATGACACAGTTTCACCTGCAGCATAATTTTAGCTTTAAATAAAAGAAGAATAAGCTACTGTATGTGACCACAACATCTTATCTATTAGGGTATATTCTTAATATAAAATTATTTCTACCTGTTCTGGGTTATTGTTATTTCCTTTCGAGTACACTTGCATAAATAAAATGGTTAAACAATAAACATAGATAAACAAGTTATTGTTCCTCTAATGGTAACCTATATACTGAAATAATTTACTCTAATCTTATAAAGTACATAATACATCTATTCATTTCAGTCTCCTATCATATCCTTCATCTATTTTAAATACTATGTCTGTGCTAGAGTATGGTTTGGTCCTTCCAGACGTGGAAAAACACAGATTAGAATTATTTTCATCTATTCAGATTCATTTCTTACTAATCGAAAAATATTACTAACTCTTAACATTTTAGAACTAAATACTTAACATTCATTTAGCAGTCAGATCCATATTTAACCATCTAACACAGTAAAAGAAAAATATTGCAGAACTTGATTAAGTTGGACAACAACAACGTTAGGAGGCCGTTCCTCCCTACCAACTCCTGGAGAGCGCTCAAACAACGCTTCCTCATGACCCCCAAGCCTGTTCCTGGTCTCCTTGGCTGAGAACTAATGGAGCAAGAAAACAATAGACTAGTTCAATGACTCAATAATCACTCTGCACTCAGGAGTAAGATCCTTGAGCTGAAAAGCTGCACTAGATCACTTAGTAGTTAACCCCTCAAACTCTTTCCTCAAATTCCCTTGCCATTGAATTTATTTGAAGTACATTCACCTAAATGATCACTTCTCTAGAATGAGTAGCCTCAGCTCTCTTCAATGGGCATTTTTATAAATATTGCCTAGGTCTTTTGGGTTAGTTGTCATTAATTGAGCCACCTGCTCTAATCCCACTTTCTTGGGGGATCATGACCCCAAATGTAGGGAAGTTGTCGCTTGCAATAGTTGAAAGTGGTTTGAGGATGCTGCCACATGTCTGTTTGCTCTCCACCCAGTCTCCTCCACCAATTAGACCAATAAACACTCTTTTAACAACTCTCTTAAGCTGTTGTCTCCACTTTTATTTATTTATGATTAAAATATTGAGAATTACATTCAATATCCTTGACTCTGCTGAGTCATCAATTACAACTTAGTATAAAATTTAACATATTGTTTTTAAATAAAATCAAATAAGATAATATTATTTTTGCAAAATTGGGGCATGTGACAATATGTATTAGAGATTCACTTCTCTCTTTTGCACCATGTCTCAGATGAAATGATATTTGATCTCAATATGCTTTGACTTGTCATGAAATACTATATTTTTGGAAATATTAACGCATATTTGATTATAACAAGGCATCAAGGTCATCTCTAGCTCTTGATAAAATAACATTGAAAGAATATTATGAAGCCACAATGCTTCACAACTTGCAACACTAATTTCATAAAACAATGCTTCTGTTGTACTAAGTGTGATAAAATTCTACTTCTTGCTAAACCAATATATCATGTCTGATCCCAAGCTAAAGCAACACCCCGAGGTGCTCTTTTTGTCCACTAGACTCCTTGACTAGTCAAAAAATGCATAACCCTGTAGCCTCACTTCACCATCTATGACATATCTCAGTCCGTATCCAATTGTAGCACATAGGTACCTCAACACATGCTTTGATGCAACCCAATGTGCATGCCTCGACTCAACCATAAAATGACTTAGGGTGTTCATTGCAAAGAAAATATATGGCCGTCCATGTTTTAACTAAGTAGATCAATGATCCAATCAACTACCTATACATCAGGGGTCCACAAAATCTAAATCTAAAGTGGAATCACTTAGCTTCTTCGTATTTGCCTCCATTGGTGTAGCCATGGACTTGCAATCCATCTTACCGAATCTATTTAGGATCTCAACCGTGTACTTCCCCTAACTAAGGAATATCTCATATGGTTTCTACCACACCTATAATCCAAATAAGTAATGCATTAGGACAAGGTCCTTCATCTCGAACTCAGAGGCCAAGTCCCTCTTGCACTCGACTATGATCCTTTCTACCCTTGTAAGTAAAAAATAATCATCTTATAGCACCAATATCAAATGATCACCATCAAAAAACTTGTATTAAAGGATTGGATCCACATCACTCTTGATGAATCCCAAACTCATCAAGTATATTTCAATCCTAGCATACCAAGACCTAAGTTCCTATTTAAGTCGATACAAATCCTTTTTTAATCGACAAACATGGGACTCATTCCCATGTATCACAAATCCTTGGGGTTGTTCTAGGTACACGTGTTCCTCAATCACACCATTGATAAATGTTTTCTTTACATCCATCTAATGTAATCTCCATACCTTCAAAGAAGCAAGAGAAATAATAGTATGATGGAGGTGTACCTAGTGACTCGAGAAAAATTCTCCTCATATTCCACTAGTCCCTATTTTTGGGAGAATCCTCTCACCACAAACCTCACTTTCTACTTATCAATTTTGACATATGTTGCATACTTAATGTCCAGCACTATCTCCCATCCATCATTCTTCATTATGGAATGATACTTCTCCATCATGGCATCCTTCCAAACAGGTTTGTATTTTTCCTTCACATAACTGGAAACCTCGTGACCTATAGTGTGACTCATCAATTCCATATAACTCGAGAATATTTGAGGTCATTTTATCTCCTTGAAAGTACCAATGGGAGCTGCATGCCTCTCTGCATCCTGCAAATCATCACAAAGTCATGTTAGCCTCTTCCTAATCATGGAAACATCTCTAGGTATATCCATTAGCTGTGTTGGCTATACAGACTCATCCTTATAGTTTGAAGGATGAACAACTAGAATAGAGATATTTGTACCCTCTTCCTTCAGATCCTCCTGCTCCTCATTATCAATATCTATGTGAGACTCTCTATACCTCCTAAAGGATACCCACTCATCAAAGGTAAAAACTAACTAACCTCAAGATGACATTATTCTGGAATGTATATCTTATAGGCCTTCAAAGTTTCACTATATCCCACTTCTTTCCATGAGTTTATAGCTTCTTACTCTTCTCCTTCAGCACAAGGATGTATAATGGACAACCAAATATCCTCAACTGACTAACCTATGGCTTCACTCCTTTAATTTTCTCCTCGGGGACTTTTCCCCCAATATCAGTTGAGGACTCTTGTTCTAAACATAAACTTCTTTGATGGATTCCTTTTCCCATAAGAACATGGCTAATTTGTGATCATGACACATTGCCTTCACAATGTCCATAGTGAACTTGTTCTCCCTTTCAACAAATCCATTATGATGAGGGTTTCAAGGAACTGTTATCTCCCTATTGATCCGTGATTCTTTGCATTAATAATTGAAGTCCTTGGACGCAAAATCTCCTCCATTATCTAACCTCAGAACCTTGGTATTCTTTCCTATCAAGTTCTATAAATAAGCATTGAATTCCTTGAACCTAATAAATACCTCATTCTTGGTATTCATGAAGTAGATCTATTTCTTTTGAGAGAAATCATCAAGGAGTGCCACATAGTACAAGAATCCACCCAAATATGATACTATAATTGGTCAGCATACATCTGAATGCACAATATCTAAGATCCCCTTGGATCTACTATCATTTCTTGGAAAAGAACCTTTAGCATTCTTACCAATTCCACAACCTCTACAAACACCCTCATGCTTTACTTGGAGCTTTGGAAGACATGTAACCATGTTCCTCAATGTAAGTGAGCAAATCTATGATTTCATAGCCTGCATAAACTGATATTATCATGTACCAATTCTTGGGATAATTTTCTTGACAATATGTATATTCCTCCCTCTCTAACACCAATCCATCTTACTGAGACTATGCTTGAGCCCTTAAGCCATAAAATAATCTTACCATCCACAAATGCAACTTTGTAGAATCTATCCTCCAATGTTGAAACAAAGAGCAGGTTCTTCTTTAATCCTGGTACAAACAATACATCTCTCATGTGTAGAGAATCTCTTCATTATAGCTAAAAGGATGTTGCCCCAATTCCTTTGATTGCATACCTAGAATCATCTCCAAGTTCCACTTGTAATGTTGAGTCCCTCTCTGTCAAATATCGAAGAGAATGCCAGTGACTTGTCATGTTCATAGAAGCGCCATTGTCTACCAACCAGGTGTCGCTACTATCTATAATAGTGCCTGAGAGAAGAGACAAAGAAATACTATTTTCGAAGCTCATCTGCAATCTAATCAATTTTTGTCTTCTTCTGTGGTGGATGCTTATAAGTTATCAACATCAATTGTTGATGCATGTTGCTTTTCCTTTCTTTTCTTCGAATAACACTGATAAGCATAATGAGTAAGTTTATGACAACTGAAGCACTTTTCCTTTGAAAGATTCTTCTTATTTTTTCCTTGATATGGGGTTGATATTCTACCTGTATTTTCATTCACTTTTACTCTAATACATGTCACCATCTTGACAGGAAATCTAAAATATGAACCAAAAAATATAGCACTAGTAAAATAGGTCAAAACTAAATTTTGACAAAACTAAAAAATGACTCCACCAATAGGTGCACCTTGCCAAGGTGAACCCTTGGAAAAATATTCAAGTCCAATGTTAGGCCAAAAATATCCAAAAATGAAATCCCTAAAATTTTCAAAATTAGGGCAAAAGCTTCATCAATGGTTTTCTTTCAAAACTGCTATGATATTGTGTTAAATTTTGTCTCATATAGTAGTAGAAATGAAATTTTCAGATCTTTATAATTACTTCCTAATGATTTTCAAACATTAATTTCATCCCATTAGTATCATTGAATAATTATACACTCAAAATTTCAACTTCAAATTGCATCAGAAACACGTGATCATAGAAGGACAACCATCTTGGAAAGTGCACACAAGATGAGGAGAAAAGAGTGATGTGATGATGATGAAAATCAAATGTGTGAGAGCTTTATTTATACACAACAAGTTACCTTTAATATCACCGTGGGGCCGACTTGTACTTTTAATGAAGCCAGCTTGTCTTCTTATCTAGTGAAGACTTGTCTTCTTATATAGTGAAGACTTGTCTTCTTCTCTTCAATCTTCTCTGGAACTTCTTCAATTCTATCTAGGAATTCTTCAATGGTATGACTTGTCTTATTGGTTATTTTGTCTCTACTAGAAAATTTGTCCGTGTTAACGATCATATCCTCACATACATGTCTATTCACGATGTTGAATTTACCCACTAAGAAGTCCCAAACACTTCTTAGACTCTACATCAATTCAACATTAGACTAGACTTGTGGATTCCACAAGGGGATGGAAGGCAATGTGAGAGTGCCCTGGGGCCAATCTCCCCACACCATATGACTTAAGATAATTGGAGATCGTTTTCCCTTGCTTGGGTCATTCACCAATATCCAAATTAGCATGGCCATTTCCTATGGATGAATGTATCATTTCCCCTTGGTCAAATTAGCATGTCTAATCTAGGAGAATGTCTTCACGATGTTGCAACCTAGGGAAACAAAAACAAACTTGAAGTCATTACTTACCCTACTGCAAGTCAAAGTCAAGGAAAATTTTAGGGGAAAAATTGAGTGCATGGGATATTTTCCAACCTTTTTTTCCAAAAAACAATTTGTTGTTTTCCTTTTTTTCAAAGGTGATTCACCTAAATTCCATGGGATAGTTTTCTTTTACTCTAAAATTTGGCAAAATGATCAAAAAACTATATGAAGTCCTTATAAATTAGAATAATTCTTTAAAAAATTGCCAAACATTTTATGGTTGTAAATTTTAGAATTACTAAGATTTACCAAGGCTTCTACTCTTTGAGAAAATTATGGATCCTTAAAATTTTCCCTGGTCAAAGTTATTTTGTTTTGGGTGCATTAGATGATGGCCATTGGCTAGTTTCTTCCCTTGTTGTTCAAAATATCAACAACAAATCATAAGAAGGTACTTAGTTGATATTAGAGGGGTTAGAGGTGTGTGAGTGGAATGGCACTATCGGGTTCATATGGGCAGGAGGTATGGAAAAGTGTATAAATAACTTTGAATTTATGATGTTGTGACATAGTAGTAGCCCTTGATCTCTTGTTTATCCCTAACGACCTTAAGAAAAAGTATGCTGGAAAGTATTCAGTAACCCTTGGTCATACTCAAAATTTCACTTCAATGAGCGGAGAGAATTAAGAAGGTATTATTTTACCAATGGTGAGGATACTTGAATGTGAAGGGCTCTAAGAGAATGTTGCATCAATAGATGTATGTGTACAAAATTCCTAGGAAGAGAAGAAACTTGGGACATGTCCTATATTTCTTGGTCATATCCATCATTGTTTGGATCCTTAAATTAAGACATTGATGGTGCCTTGTCTATATCCTTTATCCACTTTACGATGTTAACTCTCCTACTCTTTAGCCAAGAATATTTTTCTATATAGGACTGCTTGTGGTGGGAATTAAGTCTTTGGGTTAGTTACTGAAAGTGGTAGGGGTTTCATAACATTGTTCCCCTCTCTAACCCTGTGAATTGTACAAATAATCTGATGGATCTCCATCTCTATCAAAGCACCAATATCACAAGGATATAGATCGTATTCCTCATCATCAATTATATTAATGACCTATGTATTGGTAGCAAGTTTCTATGTGTTAGGAACATCTACACACTAACTCGCTATGAGGTCCATGGGTGCTAGAAAAATAGTTGAATATTGTGTTGAATCTCATGAGGTCACAACAATAGAATTAAGCCTTTGTTGTTGTACCAAATGTGCTCTGTTACACTGCACGTGTACCCAGCGCACCTTCAGGTGCACCCCAGGGAGAGAGGGTCAAATTATTTGACTAGGAGGGGTGTTATTGAGCGATGGAGGTCATGGTTGGACCCTTGGGTCCCCCTTTAAGGGTACTATGGCTTAATGGCACTATCGACTGCCCATTAAATAGGTTTTTAACCTCAGGGTTGGTGACCGGGGCTCCGAACGATTGACCACTGGGTCTCATGGCTCCATTCCATTCTTGCACGCTTTAGTGGCCTTTACTTCAACTATGAGACACTAGTATTCAGTTGTGGTCACTTCATACACCCTCCCAGCCCTTTACTCAGTGGGTCCTTGCTCTCCCTGGCCTTCTTTCCTCACAAGAAGACATCCTCCATGCTAGGTCGTTGTCATGCTTTGAGGATGGCGTTGAGGGATTTTACAGTATTCTCAGGGTTAGACGGGGAATAATGCCCTCCCTCGAGCCCAGTCTGACCTTTCGTTCGAAGCGACTTGATTATTTGAGCATGTTTTGGCACCTGGGGATGTAAATACCCCCAAGTAGCCTACCTTAGTCTATATTTTATGATTATTTTCTTTTAATTTTAAGTTGACATTTAATAATTATGAATTTACTTGTTTTAATGCATGTGGGCCTAGATAAGTGAGTGTGAGATCATATAAATAGATCTCCTCACTTTCGTTTTCAAATCAGAACTTATGGGATACTACATTATGCATTTGTTCTACTCTACCTAGGGTTTTCTGCGGAGTGATGTGCTTCTCTTGAGGAATGACGTTTTCTAGTTGTGCAAGTTGTTCTTTGTCCTTTTTATTGAAATTCTTCGCAATGTGATGTTCTAATTTGTTGGATAAACACGAGCACATTGAGGTATGGATTCTTATCTCTTTGTTTGATTGCTGGTATTTAATTCTTGTTCTTGTCTAAATGGTTTCCTTGGTGTTGCATTTTCTCCTAGGATAGGCCAATTCCATCCTTCTTGTCTCCTCAGCAAGTGGAAAGGCAGCTTCTTGTGAGATTCCTCTAGGGTTTTTCCTTAGTTTTTTAGGATAGTTTTTGACCTAAGGTTCCTTCATCTCTAGATAGGTCATTCTCCCTAGATTCCCTAGGTTAGGTAGGGCTTGTGCTAGGTCCCAGGTTTTCACACTTATTTCTCTCACAAATCTAATCTAGGGTTGGCTCTTAGGTTTAGTCTTAGATCTAATTTAGATTTGATTTAGCTTAGTTCCTAGTCTAGTTAGGGTTAGTCTAGGTTAAGATTTCTACTTGCTCCCATCCTCACTGCTGCATATCCTTCATCTATGTAACCTTCTCCCTTCATCCAAGCTATGCCCAGCCTCCTGGATTCTCTATTAGTGGAAGCCACCTCCTATATCTATCTTACTCTTCCCCATGGGCTGATCCCCCTACCCATTCTCATTCTCCTCAGGGCCTTCTCTTCCACTCACACAGACCTCCGCCCTCAGCCTCATCAGTGCCCGCAGCTCCCTTACACCCTCGCACTAGCCAGCAATTGCCTTTCTCTTCCCTTTACCGGTTGTTTCATTCTCCACGCATTTCATTGTTGCTACCTCAAGTCCACCTCCTTGGTCACGCTCTCTCCTTTGTGTGGTCTCCCAATACCCTCCACGGTTTTCCAAGCCCTCTTCTTCTCCCTTCGTGCTGCTAGTAGCAGCCCCCACACACCATCACGTGGCCTTTCCAGCCCTATCCACTCTCTTGTCCTTTGCCTTTTGCCACCTTTCTAACCTCTCACGCACACTTTCCTCAGCAACATCCACCTGCTAGCTCTCCCCCATTGCCTACACCTTCACTCCATGGGCTGCCATTCTCTTCTTCCCTATGCTTGCTTGGTGAGCTCATCCCAATCCGCTAGGGTTAGGTCAAGTCTATTTGTTATTTGTTTTAAATTGAGCTTCATATTTATTTAAAGCATAAATACTTTATGTGAATGTGCGAATGCTTATTAATTTGCACATTTTATCAATAGTATTTTATATGTATGTATTAACTTATAATGGGTTATTAATTATTATTTAGTTAATTAGCATTTTATATGTATGTATTAACTTATACTGGGTTATTAATTATTATTTAGTTAATTAGTTGAGTTAATTATTTTTTGTCACTTGCATATTTTAATTAATTATTTATATATTATTTTGTTGTTTGTCATGTTTGAATTGTTATTTGCATGGTTTGAATTATTATATTTGGTTTAGTTTATAGTTACCTTTTTACCATCTACATTGTAAATGTTTATTGCATAGTATTTGCACTAACTTGTGTTTGGTTTAATTTAGTTGCTACATTATCTATATTTATTAATGTTTTATTAATAGTATTTTAAATTCATTTTAATTTATTTGCATCATATATTGTCAAATGATTTTGAATAATAATTATGATAATGATTGGGAAATAATAAATTACTGATAACTTTGCTATTAATTACACATTATCCCTCTTTATTACGCATAAGCTACTTCACATGCTTACAATTGATTCCATTAGGCACTAGTCATTTATACATCTATGCTAGAGCTATTTAACAATTTGTGTTAAGTGTCTTAGAGGGAGCATAATAGGGCTCTTCGAGAAGGTTTCTGGTGACTTGTCCTACACATACTTACCGACTGCTATACCGGCTAGTTCAATCGGTAACATGCTCCTTGATATTTTAGTGGCCTTAGTTTGACACTCAATCGCTAATGGGTGTAGCCATGCTTGGTAATGATACCACCTCTTGATAGGTACAAGTTTATCAAATCCCACCTTCAATTCTTTTAAGTAAAATAATGTCATCCCGAATTTGCAAAATCACGGGTATCTAAGGGGGCTCAAAGACATCAAATGAAGTGACTTCCACTCCCATGCCATCAACTAAACTAAAATTGGTCGAATGCGTTTATAGATATTCATTTTATGCCAAAATTGGTCGAGTGTGTTTTTAGATACTCATTTTATACCAAAATTGGTCGAGTGTGTTTAGAGATACTCATTTTATACCAAAATTGGTCGAGTGTGTTTTTAGACACTCATTTTATATCTGTTTGGTCGAATAACAAAAAGTTGCTCTCGCCATAGCCAGCTCTTCCAAAAAGAGTACCTCGTGGAGGATGCCCGGCCCCGACTGAACAATCTCGGGCTACATCCAAATTTTCCACACTTAAGACCATAAGGGCAGGAATGAGGTGTCATCCGGTCATCGAGGAGCATATGTGGCAAGATGTAGCAACATTGGAATGAGGTGTCATCCGGTCATCGAGGAGCATATGTGGCAATGGCATGATGTAACAACATTGCGCTAAAGCGTCTTCATAGTGCTCAATGAGGTACATGGAAATGTGAATTATGACATCGAAAGAGTACGACGTTTGGAAATATCGAGTAAGAAGAGAACTCCACGTCACCAAAGTCGATTGCACCCTCATGTGGCAAAGGGCTATGAGAAAAGATTCTCATCTCACGTCACCAAAATCTATTTCATTTCAATGTGAAAGAGGGCATTAAAAATTATTCCTCGCGCGAAGCGAGAAAACTTGATTTATTCAAATGTGAAAGGGGCTCCAAGATAAGATTCCTCATGCCACTTTGGCCAAACCTAATAATTCCTAGTGTAGTGTGAAAGAGCGCTTCACGAAAAGATGCTCCGCGGCTTCCATACAAAGCCAAGAAAAGGATGCGCAACATAGAGGAGCAGTCAACACTACGTCAACAGATCATGTGGATAGTTTCATAAATTCCAACAAAACAACAAACCGCATTTATAAATTGTTGGCCAGGAATGAGTCTCAATTGAATTACTACGCCTACGAGTTATGCTCATTTCTGCGTGCGTTCGATGCTACAGCGACAGCATTAAAGTCAAATTAACCTAATACCCACTCTAACTCCTCTATATAAACACATAATGTATACGAAGAATAGGGTACCAGATATTAGAATACAATGGTTAACTTATTCATGCTACTGCGGGGACTCTTCCACTGTCATGGTCGACGGATAAAGATTATGAAGTCGGACGGAACGGTAATGAAGATGCGGAACTGTCCTCTTTGTCTTTCTGTGAAGGAAATACTCATTGATTATCCAAATCATGCCATAATCGATGCCGCCGCCTTTGGTCTTCCTCTTCCAGAAAGGGCAGGGCTGGTAGCTGGTCATCTCTATTATCTCTTTCCTCTCCCACAGGATGAGCTCATCAATTTCACTTGCAATAACAATATCAACAGAGAGCCCTTCACAAGAGTTTCTTCTGATCAATATAGCATTCCAGGCGCCAGTTCCAAGTTACAGACAGCAGGCACAGCCACAGCCACAGCCACATATAATGCAATCGATAAGCTCAATATAAGAGGCGGCCTCAGGATTGTTTCTTCTTCCTACTCCACTCACGGATCGACTGTGCGTATGAAGCTTCGACTCAAAAAAGAAGAGCTTGCTTCATTTCTATTTCTTTTTGGGATTTAGCCAATAACCTACTTATTATAACCTACTTATTATAGAAAGTGTAGTTGTGCCTTCCATAATCCAACGTTCCACTGGGCAGTCGGCCTTGTCAAGTCTGAACGCAATCGCTGAACCGCACAGCCCGCTTGGAGATTTATAAACATCTTTCAGATCAAGATCCTGCGCGCAGAGATAGTCTGCAGCAAACTTTGTATATACTTCATATTGGGGCATTATCTTAGAATTTGACATTGTTTGTTTGTATGGTTATTGTAAAGATGAAGTTCAAGAAATTAAAGTCTGTAAGATTATTTACATAAGCCATTCGGCTAAGAATGTGTCAGTTGCGACTGGACAATTGACCAGGAGGTACGGGATGACAGAATTTTGTAGTAGTGCTAGAATATCCAAGTTCCAACTACTATATTTTAGAAGTTAGGTCGAGTGTAAGTTTTCCTTGAAATGAAAGTTTTTTTTTTTAAATTGTTTGCAAGTATTCTGTCGGTTTTGAAAAAAGTAAAATAAAAAATTGTTTGGCAAACCCTCGCATCACCTCTTCATTTGGATTATTCGGAATAAATGTTTTTTTTGAAAATTGGAATCATTCGTTTCTTTCTCTTATCTCCAGGGCTGAGAGTTTTCTAAATTTTATCCTGTTCCTCAAAAAATTCATAAAAACCGGATTATCGGTTCTAAGCCTCTCAAGATATTTCCATGTGGATTTTTTGATGGGGCTGCTGCAAAACATTTAGGAGGTGCAGGATTTGTGATCTATCCGAATGATAACCATTATTTTAGTTTCTCATTGGGCTGTGGATGCAGCACTAATACAAGAGCGGAATTATTGGCTCTCTGGGCTGTTCTAAGAGTAAGTTTGATAATGGGTCTTCCCATTCACTTGATATTTGGAGACTCTATGGTTATTATTTCATGGCTCAACAGACTTTCTGCCCTTGATATTCCTTCTCTGAGGCATTGGTGCGACGATATAAGAAATATGCTCCATGTTGTTCCTCCGGTGATCTTCAAGCATATATTCCTAGAGCATAACTCGCTGGCAAATGGCCTCTCTAAACAAGCTCTGAATTTGGATATGGGATATGGAACATTCTCTGAATCATTGGATTGAATGGTCATAGAACAGGGCCAATTTGTGCTTTTTTAGCTGCTGATTCCCAATTGTATTTCAGCATTTGATTTGTTCATACTTGTCTGTTATGTATGAGACTTTCAGCCAGCAAGTTTTGCTCAGGAATGTCTGTTTGAGATCACCTCCGATATTCTCAATATTTATGACGTGATATATGAGGGATGATGACAAAAGTCTGCTATGATCAGACTTTTTATGTTCTTCTGTTTGGCTAGATTTAGCAGGCATGATCATTGTATGTCTATATGCTGAGTGGTCTCTCCTTGTTTCTATCTGACAAGATAGTTGATATATGTATAATATGTCTTTTGATTCTGGTATTTTTTTCTCTGAAAAAAAAATAACAAACATCCAAAATGATATTTTAAAAACACTTAGTTATTTAGAAACATCCCTGCTAAGTGTACTAGCATATTGAAACTAACATGATTCGTACTATTATAATTATATAAGCCATAAACAAATTGGTTTTAGTCATTCCACCATAGGAGCGGACTCTATATCGTCACACATCATACTGCTGGCTGTTTTCTTCTTGAAAATAGTATAGATGGATGGCTTTAAATATTTTATTGAAAGCTTAACGCTTTGAATATTCAAATGCATTAAAAAAACAAAGCTCAAAGTCTTGACCATTCAACCAAGCTTGTTCAATCAATTTTTTTTTTAAATTAAGAATTTGTTTTATCTGTTTTAAAGTTTTAATTATGCGTTAGTTTCAAATGAAGTATTTTTAGTTTTTAATGAGTTAACTAGTTATTTCATTTTATTTTTTTACTGTCATAAAGATATTTTTTCAACTTATAGTATTTGTTGATGACTATTTTTACTATGAAGTTTATTAGAGTTTGTTTTAATATATGTTCATTTTCTTTTTTGAGATAGTTAAAGGGTGTGTGCAAGAAGTTGATGGACCTTTTGGATGCAATGGTAGAATGAAGTCAATCACGCTTGATCCATAAAATAGAAATCATCCCAAGCAATCCCG
>LPNX010679368.1:0-30941 GCA_001517045.1 Pseudotsuga menziesii
CCTGTAAAAGCTCTTCAATAACATCTTCCATTGTTATTATACCCACGATATCCTCATCCTCTGCAAGTTTTGGAAGTGGTTTATCAGCAATTTGAAGAATATCTTTTGATGGTGTACGAGACCACCGCCTTGACTTTACTGATCCTTTGTCGTCGTCATATGTGTGACCAGCACGAAAGATTTTCCACTTATGAAATAGCCTTTTATTTGGAAAGGGTTTGTCCTAGGCAACTTGTGATGAATTTTGGTCCACATTGATTTTCACATCCTCACCTGATGATAAATAAGCAAGCATAACACATGTCAAGAAGATTTCAAAATTGATAGCAGGCAAACACAACTTGAGCCAAAGTTTCAAGAGAGGACACATTTTGGATAGAGCAGACCATGGTTTTGAAACATGGGTGACCAGGAAATGGCAAAGTTGCATTGACCAACTAAAGTCTTTAGCTATAGAACTTCAAATTGAAAACAAATCACAGGGAATTCAACCTGTTCATATTCTTCAAATCATTGCAGCAATCTAATACAACAAAGGTTAAATACACTTATCATAAGACTAGTGAAAAAAGTAATCAACAACGTAAGCACCATTTCAGCCTAAACAGATACAATATCCATCAAATTTAAAGACCAAGCCCGACCCTAGCTTGAAGTAAACTTCATTCTGAAATATGTGCCAATACGGTAGGCATGTAAGACATAGATCTGGACATAAATAGCTATCTTAACCTATACACTGCATATCTCTTGCAGTATGATAAAGCAATGGCCCCCCAAAACAAATACCTCTATTTTTTGTGCAAGCTCATAATAGGACTATGAAATGGGAATCCAAAACACCTGTTCTCGGACCTCTGGAGTTCCATTCAATGGAAAAATCTCTTCGGCTTGAAACCACACATTATTCAGCTGATTATCAATGTATTTCCCTAATGGAGTACTGTAGATCATTCTCATCCATCTTCTTTGCTGCATCATGGAGAGCCTTCCATTCAATCTTTGGGAACATATGCTTCAAGAAATTGGGGTTAAATGGAACCTCCTTTGTCACAAAATTCTCAACTACCAACTCCAATGGAAACCCCCTGGTCACTCCTCCATGAGAGACGTTGTTTCAGGCTCGAAAGATCATCCATGGCAAGTTATGGCATACAAAAGTCACCAAAAAAAAAAACATAACCACACGCGCTGAACAAAATTCACAAAAAAATCAAACATAATCGCGCTTAAACTCTTGGTCGTCACTGTATCGATGCCTTGACCATTTTATAAGTCAACAAAAGATGGTGCCGTCGGTATAGCGATGGTCTGGCGTGGATACAGCGACGAAAGTCGAGGCTTCTTAAAAAAAATTGTAAAAATGCATAATTTACCCTTGATTTTTCCACGAAAGTAAAACTAACGTGGAAAACTAACGTGGAAAAATTGATCACATGTAATAGTGATTGGAGCTGCAAAAGTCACTTTATGGAGTGTGATGGTGCATATTCCAACGGTCAGGATCTAAGCAGATGCAAATCTACGGCTAACATCAATTTCGCAGGTGGAAGATGCAAGGAGGATTAAAAATGTTGCAATTTGTTTGAAGATCCTCTAACCATTCATTTTCATCAGGTGATCCTAAGTCCCAGATGTCTAGTTTTCCATTTTTATCCATCACATGTAGCCTAGCATGTTTTCCCAATTTGCTCGTGATCATGGCGAATATTCCACGTTGGAATTTGTTAAGATTTTGTCTGTGCGGTTTTGATCCCCATACTATAACTGATTTTGGCGTTGTTTCAAGGATGGTATCAAGATCCCATAACACTATAAATATATCCTCAAGAGAGGAAGAAACGGTTGGAAATTTCATCCAGAATCCTTCCGTGCTTGAACTTTTGTAGCTTTGTCATTTTCTTGGAAGTAGTAATGAAAATGATTTTTCTAAGTTTTCTGATATTCGTTAAGTTGTTCCATGTTCAATTGTGTTTTCATGTATTTCACATTTCCATATATGTTCATTTCTACCAATACATTTCTATATTGTATGTAAGGAATTCGTCCTTGTTATATGCTCCTTATATCATAAATTGTATTCGTTATGTGTGTATAATGGCTGAGATGGAATTCATCCTTATATAGATTCTTCATTTCAGCTATTATCCTCTTTGTTGTTTTTGCTAAAGATTTTTTCAAGAGATTCACCCATAGATAGGTGCCTCTTGTTTCTCTGGGATTATCCTTTGTTCTCCTACCATTACAACAAGTTATTAGATTGAATATAACAACCACATTGACTCATATTGCATAAGAGAATCAACACTCAATATTGTTGTAAGCCCCTTGAATATTTTCAGGCTGTGACTCCATTTCCCAATGGTACTTCTGGTTTGTCTGTCTCACTATCTTTAAAATTAAAAATATCAGATATCTAGCTTTCTGAATGCTTTCTTAAATCCATATGTGTATGTGAATGTTCTTGTGACAAACAGATAGCCCTCTCTGGTTGTATAGGCTAGAATATAGTCTAAATATTGGTTTGAAATTGTTACCCCTGTAATATCCTACCACAACCATAGGAATATCATTGGGTGATAACAGGGGGGATCCCATAAGGTTTCTTTTTGAGAAAAATACTTAAAATAAATTCAGGTTATCAAAGATAAACCCAAACTTGATATAATCATAGCATTGGATTTATCTCGGAATAAATTTCCTTTATAAGGTACCACTCGAAAGTATTGGTGTTGGGGTTATGTCAAATTCCTCGTATGCTATGATACCAAAGAGTTCTTTGATCAGATAATATTATTTTACTAATGTAGAAGTGACTACAAAGTTGGACAATCAGGATTGAAAGCACAACTAATATGATTACTTAATGGGAGTGTGAAAGAAGCTCATATCTATGCTCTATTAAAAGTAGAGAAAGAGTTAATTAACTAGCCAATAGAAACACAAGAAGTACTGCAAAAATAATTCCAAAACCAAATACAAATGTAGATGTCAAGGAATGTTGGTTCTAAAAGAAGAATGAGAAGAGATAAAGAGGAAGATGATGGATTCAGATTTGAGTAGTCAATCATCCCAAGGGGACCAATGCATTGCTTGATGGCGTCATCTAGAAAATATATGAGGTTGAGTTGGTTTGGTTGTGAAACCCTATGGGGATCCATAGATTGATGATTTCCATCAATCCTAAAATCCAAGGATGAGGGGAAGAATCTCCAAATGGAATAATGGTCATTCAAGTGGACCTATAGTCTAGTACCCTGTGCAAAGTGAGTTTGGCCTTGGGACCTCCTGGTTGTTTATTTGATGGCCTGGTGGGATTTGTACTAGGATGTTGAACTAGAGCTCCTTCATAATGAACATAAATTAGATTATTAGTTAGAAGAATTATTGGGACATAAGGGTTGTTTCCCTTAAACATAATGTGTCTCTTGGGAACTATTTATAGAATCTGCTTGACTACCTTTCTATCGTCAATGTATCTTTCACAATTTTTAAATATTATTTTTGTTCTTTTGGAAGTTATATTTAGAGTCTTGTCCCTTTATTATGTGATGTCTTTGTGCATTACAGTGGCATCAAAGACTAAATTGGGATGATATTTGTGGGATAACCTGATGACTTGTGGAAAGTTTTTCTAGTTTGTGGCTATATTTTTTTTCTTCTCACGAGAGAATGGGATTTTGGCCGTTATTCTTTTATTACTAAAGCTTATAAATACCAAAAATGATTATATGAAAATATAAGGAAGTAAAAAATCATCACTGAAACAATATAACAATGATTATGGAAATTGAAGGGAGTCTTATTAATCAGGACCCCTCCACCAACATCAACATTAATGAAGCATGAGTACAAGGCAATCATAGCATTTAAACAACTCCCATGCAATTGAAATTTATGGGACTTTACAAATTATTAAGGGGATAAGTAGGAAGTCGCATAAGCAAGCCAACCATTGTTATAGCTGATTTCACCACTTCAGGTGAATCACACTTTGTATGGCCTTCCCCTGTCCCGTTACAGACTCCTTAGACCCCATGGACCATTTTTGTCCTTTTATGTTTCCTTGACCATCCCTAAAAACATGTGAAAAATGATACGCATGAATTTTAAATCTATAAGCACGTATATACGTGGGTTTGACCACTAAAACTACATACATCGGGATGTGTACAAAATCCAAATCCTTTTGGAGTTTTCCTTGACATGGATTTGACTCACTTGACTCTTGTCCTTCCCTATTCCTTGAGATCACTTGGATTTGACCTTTCATTACCCCTTTGAAAAGCTATATAAGGAACCCCTTGTTACATTGAAGGCATAGGAGAGAATTGATAGCAAAGAAACTCTAGTCCATTGTTTCCAGAACTTATTCTTGAGTCTGCATCCCTTTGTCCCTTGGAGCACTAGTGTGTTCTTCCCAAGATTTCCTTTTGCTTGTGAGCTTGCTATCGAGAGATGGAGGATTGAAGTGGTGGAGGACCAAGTGGGGGATTCAATTTCTCCAGTTTGTAGACGTGCCGTCAGAGGTTATATCTTGTAATATCTGATTTGTATTAATAGAAATATCTTTTCCTGTCCAATAATGTGTGTTTGAATAAATATTTTATCCATTGGATTATGTCAAACGCTTATACATTATTGATTATATATGCTAGAATAGATCTAACACCATGATATATAGAATGCTTGTATTGTTTACTTGTTGAGGAAGTAATCTATCAATTCAACCTGAAGTTGGAAAGCTCAACGGGGATCTACTTCAACTGTTCAGAATAAGGTATGAGGTTTGATCCTTTAGTGTTAGACATTTACTTTCTATTGCATATTCGAAAGGATTGATTTCTGGAGTCAAGCTGTCTATTGTGGTACCCCAAGCCATAGGAATTTCTCTCTGTAACAGAATTGGCGACTCCACTGGGGAGTTCCTAGTAGTTGTCCTTTGGGGGTTGTTTTATCAGCATTCAATGAATTTGAATTTCTCTTTCTCTCTTGTTTCTGTGTCGGGTTTGGGGGCATGTATGCCTGGTAGTGTCTGATTGGTGTGAATTTTGTCTCAGCTGGTCTGTTTGCCTCGATTTTATGCACCTTTCTTCCTGTATGTGAGTTTTTAACTCACAGTCACGTATACACATGGGTCTACTACGAATAGTCACATATACCCTTAGTTTTTACTTTTTGTGGAAGTTAAATGGTTGCTGGGTGAAGTTTGATGATTGCTGAGTCTCCCTTGGCACTGCATGAGTCTGTTTATACCTTTGTTTCTAACCAGAAACATTTTTTTTAGGCTAAATTTTTTTTTTAAGAAGGTTCTTGTCATGGCATTTTCAATTTTTTTGTTTGGGATTAGTGCATTAGAGTTCTTTTACCTTAGTGCTTTGCTTGAGTGCTGTTTGTGTATGCTTACAGAGTCGAGGGGTCGTAGAATCATTCTTTTGCTTTTTGTATCTCATTTTATTTCAAAAAATGCAAAAACATTGCATTTTGCATTTTGCATTGTACTTGCACTAGATTTGCTTTGGAGTACTAGTTAGGACTTCATATAGGAAAGCTTGCATTCATCATTTGAAGAAAAATTGTGCATTTCACATAGTAGCATACCCTGTTTTCATGGACACAATGCATTTGCATGGACTGTTAGGTGTGCATTTTACTTCATGTTGTGTCATAACACCATTAGTTGCACGGTCATATCCCTATTTTGAGTAATAAAGCCAATTAAAATCAACGCTAAATTAAAATGAATTACACTCTTTTCTTTTCTAGGGTGCACCAACAAGCTTAGGTTTTAGGGTATTGGAATAGGTCATTGTGAGTAAATTCTCCAAGACCACTAAACAACAACATGTATGTGTCTATCCAGGTGAGTATGTGAAATCCTTGGTATAACCAGTGTTTCTCAGGATCCTTCTCTCAAAAGGGAGTTAAGCACGAGGCAGTGTGAGCGGTTATTGATTGGGATGACCCCTAGTCATAACTAAGTAGCACCGAAGATATTTCCAGGATTGTATTCATATCTGGGGGCTCTTTCGAGAGTTTCGGGCTTTGCTACCCTGCCCATGCGGTCAATTTCGCCTGTGACTGTCCGCTTGAGCATTGATTATATTGAGGTGACCTTAGTGGCCTTACCTAGGATATCGAGGGGGTACTTTGTAGGGGTTATTCTACGGGTGTCCCGGCCAGGTTGGGGTCAGACAGCATAGTCACTTTACACGTTGAAGCTGGGGGCCACAATAATTGGTTACGTACCTCTGCATGTTGTGTATTGGAGTCTCAAGCCTCTCCTAGGTGAGACATACCTGCTTCATTCGAGAGCTCACTTATCTAGCCCTTGTTTTCTTGCATTTGGCTTTAGATTTTATTAGTGGTTGGTCTGTGCATGATAGTTTGCCTAGGGTTTGTGTAAATAGAGAGTCTTTTTTATTTTTTGAGTCATTGTGGATTTGGGTGCGGCTCCTCACCATTCTCATCGTTTAGCAGAACTTCCACCTTCTACTTCTCCTCCTTCTTTTGGGAGAGAGACCTAGACATTCCAGGTGGACTATCTCACACATTGATTCACACACCATGGGAGACCATATAGAGGATATTCCTGAACCACCTACTCCCATTCGTGTAGACAATGGGGAGTTTACTCCTACTTACGATCCTTCACCCGACTTGGCTGAGTTAGGTCCTGTGATTTTCGAGATAGGAACCTTTCATGATAGACCTACTCACTCTAGGGTTGATTCCCCATTGACACATTACTGGTATGGAATGTCGGAGGATGTAGAGACTCGTTTTGAACCCGCAAGCACTAGCTATGGTAGTTATGGTATGTCTAGTTTTCCTACACATGATTTGGCATTTCATGTCGAATCTGAATTTGAGCCTAACACTATGCCTAGGGGCACTCTCATTCCTCACCATGCGGAGAGGTTTGGGAGCACTAGTCACATTGCACCTTTCGTCCCAATGGTGGAAGTCAGATCACATATTCCTCCTAGGTCTACGGTTAGTGACCCTATTAGGATACCAGAATTGAGATGGGTAACGATAGGGAATAGTATGTACATTATTACTTAGGTCCCTCCATCCTCAGTCCCTACTTCTTCAAATGTTCACCCTCCACCTTATTCACGCGGTCCTTTGGGACGAAACATTGCTACAATTTATGTCCGTACTGTGGTTACTAGACCAGTTGTGTCTCAGCTTCATGCACTGCCTATCGTTTCGGGAGGTCATTCTCACACTTCTAGAGGTCACATTCCTACTTATGAAATGTATATTCCTACTTATGAAATGAATGTACCTACTTACGGAGTGTCCCATGGGACATCGCATGCGATGAATTATGCACCCTATTATGTGATGCAGTATGGACAGGGTTCTTCACCTTATGGGGGTAGGTATCAACAACCTGCTTACTCTCCTAATTACGAATTTGTAGCTCCTACTAGTCAAGGTCCACCACACTATGGTGTTTCCATGCCACCCTATACAGGTCATACGGGAGGAGGGCACTATGGCCAAGGCCATGGTGGTAATCAGACCTATATGAATCAGAGAGCAGTCCATCAACCTCATCATCATAAGCTCCCTTTTCTCACAATGATCAATATTCCTGACTTATCGAGATTAACAAACGATACTGTAGCTCATGACCCAGCTTGGTCGGCTATCCTTACCAAGCTTCCTTTGGACATACCTAAGTTTGAGGGAAAACTGGGAGAGGATTCGAGCGAACACGTTACTACGTTTCACCTATGGTGCTCTTCGAATTCCTTACATCAGGACTCCATTCGTTTGAGGCTATTTCAACGCACCCTTACAGGGCCTGCCGTGAAATGGTATATAGAGCTACCTAGAGGAGCTTTCGCTTTGTTCGATGACCTTGCGATGAATTTTCTTAACCACTTCCATCTACCAGTGCGTTATGACATTGGTACTGAACTCTTGTCAACATTTCGACAAGATAAAGCCACACATATCTCTAATCATATTCAAGAGTGGTGTAGATGGAAAAGGTTAATTAAAGCCTTTATACCGCCCGAGTTCCTCCTCGAGTGGTTCCTCAAGTCATTATTGCCATATATAGCGAGGGATGTTTCTACATCCGGAGTGCAGAATGAGGAACAAGCGATTTTTAGGGCGTAGGAACTGGACTTGATCTATGCTCAGTACGGTTTGTTATATGAGATTATTCCAAACGCTCTGTGTTCCAGTTTCGACCCCAAAGTCAAACCTGGACCACATGCCGATGGCATTGTGGGTTGTGCAAGTGCGAAACCTGTGGATTCAGTTGCGAAACAAGTTAGTCAATTGTTAACCAACCAATCTACTTCAGGACAAGCTATGGCTTCGTCTCAACTTGCCCAAATGACAAGTGTACTTTGTGTGCAATCATCGAACCAGAAGGGTAACCAGCAGCCCGAACGAAATAGAAAAAAGGGTAAAAATAATCGTAAGGGTGGGAATAAGAATGAGAATGCTAATACTAATGACAAGAATGGCTGGAATGCTGGGGGGGGACAACCAAGCTAAAAATAATGTTAAATTCCCTTGCAAGTTATGTAAGGACGATCACCTCACTTACTTGTGCCCTCGTATCGAGGAAGCCTCAAGATTCTTGGCACAGGGCCTAGCTGTGCTAACTAACCCTTTACCACACAATCAAAATATGAACTCAAGGTCCCATGACCAGTCTGGTGGTGATCAAGATCTGCTGGAGGGTAGTGGTCATGGTTGTATTAACATGGTATGTGCTACAAAGGTTGTGACCCATGCGAAAGATTATGGTTCGTCACAACCCAGCCCAGGAAAAGAGCCTGATCCACTAGGGTCTCCTTTGCGTATTGAGAAACTTGTGGATAAACCTAAAGCTGCACCTTGCATTCCTAAGGGAGTCCTTAAGCATTCGGGGCATAATCCAAATGCCCGAGCCGCCCAAAACTATTCAGTTGTCGAGGATTTGGGCCACACTCCTTGTGCGATGTCTGCATTGGAAGTGCTTCAGAGTTGTCCTTCTCAAAGGAAGGAATTGCTTTCTGCCGATGATTCCTCATCCGTGATCAAATTTGAAACCACATGACTTCAGCCTCGCTTGCCTTACTATGTGTCTCTTTTGATTCACATAGAATTTCTTAATATGATCATCAAGTGCACTGTGATTGACGAAGGCGCTGCTGCTTCTGTGATGTATTTATCCTGTTGGAAGGGTTTGGGTTCCCCTGAGCTGTCTAAATCAGAGACCATGTTAACTATGTTCGATGGGAGATATTTTAGGCTACACAACATCCTTCCTTCCCTTAAATTCTATTTGGGAGGGAAGACCGTTGCGATAGAGGTTGAGGTGGTTGATGCGCCCCTTGACTACAATCTCTTGCTAGGTAGGAACTGGATGTACAGTATGCAATCCGTTGCTTCTTCCCTATTTCATGTTGTATGCTTTCCACATAATGGGAAGATTGTAATGATTGATCAAATGACATTCAAGAATCCATCTATTACCGCATCTTCGGGAGCTTTGATCCCGATCGTTGAACACTCTCAGCCGGCAACTGGAAGTGTGGGTGTAGGCATGTATCCATCCCTCATAGGAAGCTTTAGTTGTCCTGCACCGATCCTTATGATAGGATCTAGTTCCAATGAGGCTTCGACATCTATGAGACCGGTTTCTTTTTGCATGAATCATATGGAATATCCTTGATTCTTCCTACACCAATTGAGCCCGTCGTGACGGACGTGTTGTTTCCTACAACTATGATAGCTTATCAAGCTAATCTCAAGTGTATTGCAGAGCCTAGTCCTTCCTCTTTGCGGACGGAGGAGGAGGACCCTTATGTGCTGCTGGCATGGGAAGTATAGTCTTCTCACGTGCATGAATTCCTTGATATAGTTTTCCCTTCAGATGAAGCAATTATTGAGGATATGTTGGGAGTTGAGCCACCATGGGAGGAACTCCATCATAGATCATACTTTCTTCCCGAGCTTGACCGCTTGGAGCATGAGGATTTTAGGGCCGTTCTTAGTCAGAGAGTTGGTAGTCCTATGGTTCCATTAAGCTCTCCCGGTCCGATGTCTAATGGAAATATGGTGAACATATCTTCAACGATTCCTATCAACATCTCTCGCAATCCTGGCATGATAGAGAATGTCTATATTGGGGCGGAATGTTCCCATGCTGAGATTCTAGAATACACCGAGCTATTTAAGGAATTCTGTGATATTTTTTCTTGGTCTTATGACAAGATGCTAGGTATTGAACCTCATATTATCGAGCACGAGATTAAGACTTACCCCAATGCCAAGCCTGTTCAACAACAGTTGCATGTGGTGAATCCAAGGAAAGCACCCGCGATTAAGGCAGAGATAGAGAAGCTGTTGAAATTTGGTTTCATCTATCCCATTCCCTTGATGTAGTGGGTTTCAAACCTCATTCCAGTGGATAAGAAGTAGGGAGCGATCCGCATATGTACATATTTTCATGATTTGAATCGTGCTTGCCATAAGGACAATTTCCCCACACCATTTATTGATCATAATTTGGATGAGTGTGCTTGTAGCGAGGTTTTTTCCTTCATGGATGACTCTTCCGAATATAATCAGATACATATTAAACCTAAGGACCAACATAAGACTGCATTTATTTGTCCTTGGGGAACATTTGCATATTGAAAAATTCCTTTCGGCCTTAAAAACGACGGAGCTACGTTTCAGCGGGAAATGACCTTGATCTTCCATGATCTCAAGTCAATTATTGAAGTATTTTTGGATGACCTTGCTGCTCATTCTCATATGAGAATGCATCATCCCTATCACTTGAGATTGGTATTCAAAAAATGTCGGCACTATTCGGTTAGATTAAATCCTCATAAGTGCATCTTTTGTGTGAAGTCAGGTCATTTGTTAGGATTCATCATCTCTAAAGAGGGTATAAGAGTCGACCCTTTGAAGGTTGAGGCAATACTTTAATTGTCTCCCCCGAAGAATATTCATCATCTTCAGTGTTCGCAAGGCATGGAAAAATTCTTATGAAGATTTGTTGTCAACTTTTCAATTTGAATAGAGGATTCATGCATCTCTTAAAGAAGGACACCCCCTTTTATTGGGATGAGCGAGCCCAGGAGTCCTTCAATGCACTCAAGCGAGCCCTAGCATCGGCCCCGGTGATTAGTCCCTCGGACTATAGCCATGATTTTTTATTATATGTGGCCGCGTCATTAGAGACTATTGGTATGGTTTTGGTTCAAGAGGATGAGGAGATCCAAGAGCATGTCATATATTATTTGAGCTGAAACCTTATTGACGCAAGGAATCGTTATTCTCATGTCGAGAATCTTGCTTTAGCTACCGTACATGCGGTTCAGCGGTTGAGACATTATATTCTCCTTCGCCAGACCTTGGTTATAGCCCATGTCAATCCATTTCAATTCGTCCTCACCGAAAGGATGATTGGGGGAAAATATAATAAATGGATTGTCATTCTGCAAGAATTCGATCTCGAGTTTGTTTCGGAAAAATTGAAGAAGTATTTAATTTTTGTAGAGCTTATATCGGATTTCCCGAGCGAGGCTGAGGAGTTGGTTTGTGAAGATAAGTTTGTCGATGAACACATCTTCTTAATCTCAACTTTATACCCATGGTATGGGGATATCATAATATATTTACAAACATTGAAGACCCCTACTCACCTCTCACGAGATGAACGACGAAGATTACGTCACGTCTCTAGGAACTACCTCATAGTGGATAACACTTTGTACCGTCGTGGGGTAGATTCCATTTTATGATGTTGTTTAACTCATGAAGAGACTGAGGTTGTGCTGAATGATTGCCACAGAGGGGCGTGTGGTGGTCATTTATCTGGGCTTTCTACAGCTCAAAATATTTTAAGAGTGGGTTATTTATGGTAATCGATCTTTAAAGATTGTGTTGATGCGGTCAAGAGGTGCCACCCTTGCCAGGTGTTCGCATGTAATATGCTCTCAAAACCTGCCCCATTACATCCCATTATCACTGCCAGTCCCTTCACTAAGTGGGGCCTCTATTTTTTGGATTACAACCCAGCTTCAGCTGGGGGGCACCATCATATTATAGTGGTTGTTGATTACTTCATGAAATGGGTTGAGGCTATGCCTACATTAAAATATTACGGTGAGACAGCCGCTCACTTCGTATTCAACCAAATTATTACTTGGTTCAGGATTCCGAAAGAGCTTGTCACTGACCATGGCTCGCACTTTCAGAACCATATGATGGAGGAGTTGGCATTGAAGTTAGGGTATAAGAAAGAGCATTCCTCTTATTACTACCCTCAAGTGAATGTATAGGTAGAGGTAGTGAATAAATCACTCAAATCCATTCTCCAACTCACCATTGCACAAAGTAAGAATAATTGGCACATCATGTTATATCCTACTTTGTGGGCATATCAAACCGCTATTAAGACTGCCACTGGTTTTTCTCCATATCAACTTGTACATGGAGTGGAGTTGATATTTCCGGTTGAATGTGAGATTCCTTCTTTGAAGCTAGCTGTAGAACTCTTACTAGACACTTCACCATTGAAGGAGCATTTGGTCCACCTTGAGCAACTTGATGAGCAGCGTCGTGATGCCTTGGTGGCTCTAGAAGTCAATAAACATCGCGTAAAGGTCTATTACAATAAGTCTATCCATCCAAGGAGGTTTAGTGAAGGAGACTTGGTCCTTTTGTGGAATCAACCGAAAGAACCCTTGGGGGTAGGGAAATTTAATTCTATGTGGCAGGGTCCTTACGTGGTCAAGCGTGTGTTAGAGAACGGTGCGTATGAGTTAGTGGATTATGAAGGAATGGCCTTGGCGGAGCCTAGAAATGGGCTCTATCTCAAGAAATACTATGCATGATCTTCAGCCAAGGCTGCTTATTGTATATTATTGTACAGTTTTGCATAGTTAGGTATTTTTCTTATCGTGATTGGGTTTGTGATTAGTTTCCATTTATTTTGGCAGATGTCAATGGAATCTTCCACCTACATAGGATTCGTGAATGGTGCGAGCCGTCACTCTCAACACTCAGCCTCTGCTTCTTGGGTGATTTATACTCCTATGGGTTAGGTACTGTATTCAGGAGGTGTATGTCTACGACCATCTTCCAACAATGTTGCTGAATATAGTGCCATTATTGAGCTTCTACGGGATGCAATTTCACATAGCATTCTCTCTCTTGAGGTACATCTTGATTCGGAGTTAGTAGTGTCACAGCTTAATGGTTTGTACCATGTTAGAGATCCGACATTATTGAGAAGATTCTTACGTGTGAGATTATTAGAATGGCAATTTGACAATATAACATATATACATATTCCAAGAAATAATAATCAAGTTGCTGAATCATATGCTAACTATGTGTTAGATTGGATTTTGTTTCATTCACAGTAAATTAATCACAAACACAATTTTTGCACTTGTAAATAAATAACCCGATCACCATAAAAAATTTATATATAAAAACCAAAATGTGATAATACATAGTGTCATGATACAAAATTGGGGCTCTTGAGCCACCAACATATAATAAATGGTAGCATAAAATGTATACACTCCCAGGTGTCTAATCCTATGGAGGAGGAGGAGGGTTGTGATCATGGAAGGTCACTATGGCTCTAGCTAGCCATCAGAATAATCGCACCCATGCGCGTGGTACACCCACTACCTACCACTGCATAGCCTCAGGCAAGTCCTCTACTTGCACCATGGGAACCCTATGTGTCAGTCTCACAAAATTGGTATGAATGCTCTAGAGTGTCCACTCCGCATCCACACCAGTGATATCATCTCCTCTTCCCCTCCATCTATGATGAGGGAAGCCTTCTACCCACCGTGGTCCCACATCTGCACATAAATGGTAGATGTCACTATGTATTGTCATGCAAAAATATGTATTTTTGATTCCATATAATCAAGAAAACACAAAAAAAATTAAATAACTCAAAAAATTTAAAAAAGAGAGGGTCGAGATTCGTTAGCTATATCACCATATGATGATCCTAGTGGTAGTAGCATGTCCAGGTCCCCCCAGAAATCTATCCCTGCATAGGGGTAGTCATCAATGGCAACTATCTGTCGTCGCCACCATGGAAAGAAGTCAGCTGGATATGGGTTGGCCACCCTACCACCCCCCAGTCTGTGCATTGCATCTACCCAATGCCGTTGGGCTGGATCTCAAACCCCGTGAAGAGGAACGTCCACTCTGGGGCTCAATCCTGGAACATGCTTGAAGAAAAACGTGCTCAAAATACTGTTGAACCCAAAGTTCCACACTCTACCTGCCTTAAACTCACTGAGATGATGTTTCATGTTGCTCAGTAGTGTAGTGCTTGAGTTGTAAATTGTGGGTCTCATGCACTCCACTGCATAGAACATCAAAGGCCACGAGGCCTGGTGGAGTGATTCCAAGCCTGCTATCCTACCCAATGTCAATAGTATGGCCTTTAGGCCCAGCACCTATATAGTGTTGGTAGGGCCCTGAATCCCCACCTTCTCTGTGTCTGGATAGTAGTACACTGCAATGTACTCGTCAATAGTCAGGCCACCTCTTGGCCCACCACAAGAATGAAGGCTCACTACTTCCCCTCATCTAGAAAGCCCTGTAATGAAGTATATGTCCTCCACCTCTATAGTGAGGGACATCCCATCTATCTTTAAAGACTCTGATTTTGGATCCCAATAATCCACCAGCATCTGTAATAGTCTTGGTTTGGCCTTCAAACCACCAAGACACCAAAAATTATAGCGTCTCCATGCACGTAGAGCTTGTTGAGCCATTAGAATGGCCCTTACTGCTTCCTCTACCTCACCATGTTCATGCTCTCTCCACTCTAGGACCATCCTACATAAGAAATTGCAAATTTCCCCACTATATTATTGAAAAAACCTTATGCGCAGCCTCATATGCGACTATTTTCAAAACAGTCACGTATGTACGTGGGTTTGGGGGCATTTTTCGCGTATATCCAACCCTATACACAGAAAAACCCTCGATTTCCACGTGGGCCGCAGCACCCATTTTAGTTTGGCCTAGAAACCTTAATTGACCATGTAATTTCATAAAAATTACATCAAAATGAAAGAGAAGAGCATGGGTAAATACCTGGAAGAAACGGTAGTGGATTTCGCCGGCTGGATCTCCTAGAATTCGCTGTTGAAATCTGAGCTCAAATGGGTAAAAGTTCCAAATGTTTTATAATATTTTGAATTTTTTACTATTTATAGAAAATTTTCAAATATTTGAAAATTTTTACCCCCTTTCCTATAGGTTCGACATTTTATAACCATTTTGGACCGTTTTTGACATAATTCATGATGTAGAGGACCTTTTTCAGTGTCGTTTTAGCCTTTGGATTGACCCGTTCGTGTCGATCTCAAGTATCATGTCTAAACTGGCATATAGGTTAGGTTTCATCACCATTTTCATATTGCATAACCTTATGACCATCTCATCATGACCTTAGGTACGAACCCACTCTATTATGTCACGGAACCTTCTTGTTGCTTTAGAAGTGGCATGATATGAGTGGTAGATCTACCCCTTTACATGGGTACCCTAGTTAGCACCTTATTTGCATTTGCTGCCCATGTTGACATTTTCTCCTTTAGGGTGTGGGATTCCATTGTATAGTACTGCCATGACATTTCGCAAGAGCCTCATACTCCTCTTGAACTTTTGCTGGCCTATTTCCCTCAGTTCTGCCTCATGTCAAGTTGTGAATGCATTATCATGAGCTTTTCCTGTTTTATTGAGATTTGTGCCGGCTCCCCTAACATTGCGTAGTCAGCCATATAGCCCGAGCTTGTATTATGTCTATCCATGTAGAGCCATCTTTTATATCCTTCGCAACTTGTTTCCCTTTTACCAGGAGGGGATTTTCCCCTGAGTATCAATATCCTACACATGTATCCTTGCATTGAGCATAGGTATGTTCTAATTCTTGGAACTAGTTTGTTTTCCCTTATGACACTCGTCTCCTCCTAGTCTGTAACTATAAAGCCATTTTATTATTTTTCAAGCTTTTTAAATAACTGAAAAAGTCCAAAAAAATCAAAATACCAAAAATCCAGACAATGAAAGGTGTTATCTGTAGCAGCTGTCGAGTCGTGTTGCCTTCGAACAGAGCACTGTATATCATATCCATTGGTTGGGTTATAGTTTGACTTTAGGAGTTGTACTCATTTATCTGAGTTTATCTCCATAGACTAGTTAAGCTTCCAGTCCTTATGGAGCCTCTGTCGATGCCTCCCGTGTCGCAGAGATGTCCTAGTTTGTATATCGAGTCTGTGCTACCTTCATTTAGTCACCATATGCCTTTATTCTCTTGTTCGAAGGAATTTGAAGCCTGAGTCGACCATTCCTTATTTCTATTGACTTTTCATGTCGGCCATTCCCGGTACAGTTACTGGTTCGTGCACCTTATGATCGAGTCCTTCCACATTATACAGCTTTGCTGAGTACCTCGTGTTGGATGATGGGGGATGCCTTAATGCCCTCCTTCCAATGAATTTCATCCCATCGACTTCAGATCATTTATTCTGGGAATGTAATCTAGAGTCATTTTGAGTTCCTTAAGACTTGCAGTCATCAGTGGCAGGTTCTCTCGCCATCGACAGCCTTTGGAAATACATCAATGTCCCCTGATCGATGGATCCTCGCAAGTGTTCGACCTCAACACATTTATTCACACTTGTTAGTTTGCACTCTAGTACCTTGATTCCCATTTTCATTATCGGTGGGTGATCTCGCATCTGTTAACGGTATCCATTAATGACTGGTAATCAGACAATGGACTACTATGTTTGACCTCAACAGCTCTATTTGCATAGTAGGACATGTACTCGTAGCGGTTTGTGTAGAAGACCTTCCAGATTGGTGGCATCTCCTATATGCTACCTCCTTGATCGTGCCAGTGTTCATGAGATTTCAGCTCTTGTGACTTGATTCCAGTATATGTCATATATTTCCATCCATTATGAAGATCTTGATCTGTTATATATCTTTAGCCATCATGGATATTCTGATCTATGTATATTGTACGTGGCGATGACCACTTATGTGATATCTTGTATCATGCCTATTCATGGCCATTATACTCTTATGTATCCGGGACTGCTATATGTATTTGCAATTATATGCAGAGTTGTATTATTGTACTATGCTAATTGGATGGCTGGTCTTTCATTTGGGATCTTTCATCACTCCACTTCTGGGATGGACTTATATTGTATTTCGGCCATCGTATGACCCCTCTGATCTCACACATTAGGTGGAATCTGTTATAGCTGATTTCACCACTTCAGGTGAATCACACTTTTTATGTCCTTCCCCTGTCCCGCTGCAGACTCCTTAGACCCCATGGACCATTTTTTGTCCTTTGATGTTTCCTTGACCATCCCTAAAAACATGTGAAAAATGATACACGCGAATTTTAAATCTATAAGCACGTATATACGCGGGTTTGACCACTAAAACCGCATACAATGGGATGTGTACAAAATCCAAATCCTTTTGGAGTTTTCCTTGACATGGATCCGACTCACTTGACTCCTGGCCTTCCCTATGCCTTGAGATCGCTCGGATTTGACCTTTCATTACCCCATTGAAAATCTATATAAGGAACCCCTTGGTACATTGAAGGCATAGGAGAGAATTGAGAGCAAAGAAACTCTAGTCCATTGTTGCCGAAACTTATGCTTGAGTCTGCATCCCTTTGTCCCCTGGAGCACTAGTGTGTTCTTCCCAATCTTTCCTTTTTCTTGTGAGCTTGCTATCGAGAGATGGAGGATAGAAGTGGTGGAGGCCCAAGTGGGGGATTCAATTTCTGGAGTTCGCAGATGTGCCATCAGAGGTTGTATATTGTAATCTCTAATTTATATTAATAGAAATATCTTTTCCTATCCAATAATGTGTGTTTGAATAAATATTTTATCCATTGGATTATGTCAAATGCTTATACATTATTGATTATATATGCTAGAATATATCTAACACCATGATATATAGAATGCTTGTATTGTTTACTTGTTGTTGAGGAAGTAATCTATCAATTCAAGCTGAAGTTGGAAAGCTCAATGGGGATCTACTTCAACCGTCCGGAATAAGGTATGAGGTTTGATCCTTTAGTGTTAGACATTTACTTTCTATTGAATATTGGAAATGATTGATTTCTAGAGTCAAGCTGTTTGTTGTGGTACCCCAAGCCATAGGAATTTCTCTTCGTAAAAACCATGTAATTTTATCAAAGACATCAACGATGTTAGGATACACCACAAAAAACAGAAACAAGGTTGAGGGGTGATGATAGAAGTTATTCAGAACTGCATATGGTTAGGGGATTTTGATAAAGAGTTGTTAAGAGATTCCAACCATTTGCATTTTTCCAATGTGGTGTGATTTGTTGATACATATTCCTTGTTGGTTAGGTTCCAACCTACGTGGAAGTAGGTCAATCCTAGTTGTTGTATATAGGTAAAACTATACATAGTTCCCAAAGTAAAAAAAATGAAAAGTCATGAATGAGATATAATTTATTGGGATGTGGGTTGTTTATCCTCTCTGCTGCTGAAATGTGAATGTTTAGTGTCATTCTTTCTGGGTGTGATTCTATATTCTTCTCTATTGGTTTTGAAGTTTCTTACCTTCTGGATGTGACTTCGCTCTCTACTTCTAGTCGTGAAGTGTCTTCTCTGCTAGGGTGTCTATGTGTCTCTTCTAGGCATGCATATTTCTAAAGATGACCTTAATTAGTCAAGGATTTTAGCTACCCATGGAATTTCCATTTTTGTTTTGTTAAATACTTTCCATTCCTTCTCCTCAACTATTAGATTTTTTTAAGGGTTAGTTGTATTTATTTTCGCTTATTGTTATCATAATACACATACACAAATATGTTAACACTAAAAAGTTCTCACCTATCTCTACATGGTATAAACCATATACATACATCAGATTCCTACCATATTTCCCTTACTGTTCACCTTCATAATTGTATTTCCACCAAAAATGGTCCAAAACATCATTATTTACTATGGTTTACCCTCATTCTCTCCCAAAAAGGGTAAAAAACCCTAAAAAGCGTTCAAAAACCCTAAAAAGGAGAAAGGGTCAGAAAACCATGGGAAAATACCATGGGTAAAAAATCCCTAGGACCATACTATAAATACATTCTGAAGGGCTCTCCCAAAACACCTTTTTTCCTCATTCATTTGTCGTTACGTTGTTGTTGGTCGCTGGGTAGACCCGGGTTTACTATAATGTACCAACAACACCCCTAGCTCACTGGCCCTTTCAGCAACAGACCGCGGAGTGGCCTGAATTCTCACCCGAAGTGATCCCAATGGGTTGGCCAAGGACTCATGTGTCTCGAAAAAGTTCTATATAGTGTCCTGTGTGCATCTTGCAGCTCTTCGTAGCCCACGAGATGTCTCTCTCTGTGATGCGCAGTTTCCTCTTTCACGCGATGACTCTAACCTTATTGCATCGCCTCATCCTGGGCAACACGTAACTCTCTCCTACGCTCAACCCTCAACCCGCAGTACCGCGCACCACAGCTCCTCTGATGGTGCGATATCGCCTCTCTGCAATATCCTACCCCTGCGGCTCAGCGTACTTAGCATTACTGGTGTTTAACTTACAGGATTCAACATACAATACTGTCTACACTGTGATTCTTAACTGTCTTGAGCGAAACATAGACAAAATCTTATACCGAATACTTAAAGACTTCAACAGGCATTTATCCTATTAATATGCTGTGAACTGAATAACACAATCATACATTTACTGTAAGCAAAGTTGATGTAATGAGTGACAGATACAACAAGTAAATACAATCACATAACACTTTGATTTTACGTGGTTCACTTCCAAGGTAGAAGCTACATCCACAGAACTGTGTTTTATTATATCTTGAGAGAGTACACAATTCTGTTGCACCGCATATGCAGCTAGAGATCTTCTGGGTAACTCGCACTCACTTCCTGGAGCCCTTCTCTCCTAGATCTCTTCTCTATCTCTATATTTCCTTCTTACAATATTCTCTCTCTCTCTCTCTCTCTCTCTCTCTCTCTCTCTCTATCAATCCCTGCGGATTGTTACATACACGCTCAAGGAGCTAGCTACTGGTTACAGTAAGATAACTACTGCTAATAATAGAACCAGAGCTCAACTCTATTACAATACAATTTAACTATGAGCTGACAGACTCAATGGCTAATCTAGCTAACCTTTTTCAATACAAAATATATCCCTTTATAGGTGGCCCGAAGGTCTCGCCATTACAACACTGTGGGCCTGTCCCAACAGTAACCCAAAACCCTAACTAGTGACAGTCGGCATATCTGTACTTGGGGTAGCTGCTTTTCGTCACACCACTGCTCTCTGCAGTCTTCCATGCTTCCTGGCACTGACCATGGGTACTATGCACCGCTTCCCGTATTTTGTCCTTTGTCTTCAATACCTCGGCCTCGTCGCTCCTTTTCCTTTATGAGGGTAGTTGAGCCCTCCTGTCTTCACCGCTGCCTTCAATGCAGTGGTTGAGCTCTCTCCTCTCGGCCGCTCAGGTACTGTTGTCTTCCTTGACTTCTCTGTCCCAATAGTCACGGTTTTTGGCTCTGCTCTGCAGCTAGAAACATGCTACGGCATCGTAGCTTTACCTTATCTCTTCGTCTTCACCAAAAATGTCTATCCACCAAAATGGTAGCTTCTCCTGTAGCTGCGGGACTCTACTCCAACAGTTGTGACATTTGTGCTCTCAGGTATTCCACATACTCTCCTGCTATCACTCCCGTGCCATTTCCATGGTGTACATTGAGACATCCTCCATACCCATTTTGTATCCATTCCCCGTTTGACAACTGTCCATGGAGACAACTAGAGAACCAACCTGTGGAGTTATGGAACCACTTCTGAGGACGACTACAGTGGCCCACTTTACAGGAGAAAGGTGTGTTTACTGTTTTTGTTTATTACATTAGTTTAGCCAATATATATATATGATAAAATGATAAAAAAAATTATTTTAGTTATTAGTTTAGTTTGCTTTTATGTTTTCCATTGAACTCTTTCTTACGATCACATCGATCTAAGGTTGGTGTTTCTGCACGTAGATGGGGAGAAATCCCCACTACAGTTTTGGTGAATCCACACGGTTGATCTATTTAGATCTCAATTTTTTTTCAGGTTTCCATTGGTTTGTTTTTATTTTTTTCCATCACAGATCACCCCCCCTTGCATTCAATCTGAACCTTTACTGCTTCAGTGCCTTCGCCTCCACCCTAGACGGACCTACTTTTCAATTTTTCCCTATTCAGGACGAGTCTCTCTTTTATGACCAGAAGCCGCGACCCAGATGCTCCTTTTCACCTAATAAGCATGACCTAGGTCATTCCTTTAGCCCTGATAATAGGGACCTGGTGTAAAAACCCATAACACTCCTGCCCTGTCTTTCGGAGTGAACCTAGTCACTACTGTGACTCGGTTCTGACCGACCCATTCATGCTTAACCCTTTGTTTTGTGCGACTTGACTATTTTCTTCCCAGATTACAACTGCCCCTCTGTTCAGTGCAACCAATAATTGTGCTTGTTCCTCTGTCAGGTGTGACCAATAGTTTTCAGCTTATTTTTCATGCTTCAGATTCTTGTATCAGACCCCCTATCTGTCCCAAACCCTTTCTTGACCTATTTTTCTTTCCCAATCTCATATTTTTACAGCCCTTTGGTATGTTTGATATCTCCCCTTCTTGCTTTATGAGTTTCCATAGTTGAGCTCCATAGTTGAAACCCCATGCTTGTTTCCTGCGTTTGATTAAAATTTCCTTTACTACTCATTTGTTTCAAGCATAATTTCATTATTAGAAGATTTTTTTTTATTTTGTAGCTTTATTGTTCTTTGTTGTTATTTAATGTATTATATTTTCATCCCAGCAGTGAGATTGGAACATCTTCACCATGGATTGTTGGGTTTGACATCAGTTGCACATAATTCACACCATAAAAGTGAAACGCTCGGTTCATGACCTCGAGCAAGCCTTAAAATTAAATTAAATACAACCAACATTGTAACCTCACTTGAGGATAAAAAATCTTGTAGTTAAGTTAGGACTTTAGGGATAGGCATCCAAACAACACCCCTCTTTCATTCACATTCTGAGACATAGTTATTTTCCAGCAGGGAACCAAAACCATTTTGTATTTGTTGACATGGTCACAAGTAGTTTGTTGGGAGGCCCTCTACTCAGCAGGAGTAATTCACGATGAAGGGGGCCTAAAATTCTCGGTGGAATACTGCACTCCATCTTGAACCAAATGATAAACCTTCATAGTCCTCCTCGTGCATGAAAATGTATACTGGGTGTCGAGGTACAAAGTGCTGAAGCGTTAGTAAATTGAACGGACGTGTCATGAACGAGGTATCCTAGTGGCCATTCTTCTAGGGCTCTTTTACCCAGAGGTCTCTCTTGGTAGTGGGATTCTCTTAGCCTGTATGGTTCTTCCATTTCATATTGTTTGACTGGGATTTCATCACCATGTTGAGGATACAATTTGTGAGGGGATTCTAGCTTGTACTTAGGATCTTTCTTACACTCATACCCCATAGGATAGTGAGTCATTTTTTTTTGATAGGTAGTGCTTCTTATTGGATTTCTGGCCACCCTTGTTGTAGACTCGTATTTCTGTGGCCCACTATCACAGTTTGGTTTTAGAGGTTGTTGTTGGCCTGTGAGCCACCATTTTATATGCTCTGCTTCTACACACTCAGTTTTAGTTGGGTTTTTGAGCTTGCGATTGATTCTATAGAGTTTCTAATCATTCCACAGCACTCCATATAGTCATCATAGATCCTCCACGCTACTCATATAGGATTATTGGGCATACCCCCTAGTTCGGTTCTCTGAACCGACGTCATCAGAGTCATATTCGACATCACTCACCACCTTCGGAGCCACACATGGCCTCTTAATCTGATTTGGATTCCTATCAGTCTAAACCCACATTGGTCACTGCTGCATCTATCCCCATGGTTGGTGCACATTAGTAGTGGGATCACTCCCATTCAACCTACCATTACAGGTATCCCTTCATCTGGGACCATAGGCCTTGGTCCTAGTGGGTCCATTATCACTGCACACACTGTTGTTGGTTCACTACCCACTAGTGGTGGTTCGATTCCAGCCATCGTTTTCACTACTATTACGCCTTATATACCTGGGGGCAGTGGCCCTTCCAAGTTGGTTCTAACTATTCCTTCTATCCTAGTGACTTTTCCTATGGCCAGAATTTAACCTCATCTACCCTCAATTATGCATGGGAACTACGTTCTTGTAGCTACCAGCACCATTGCTGGTCCTCCCCAATCCACCCTCGACTCTAGCTTACAATTTATGGCTATTCTCAACTTGCCAGATTTGGCACGGTTAACCAATGAACCCATTCATCACCACCCACGATGGATTCCTATGCCTTTGAAGCTTCCCTCAAACATCCCTAAGTTTGAGGGAAAGGCAGGAGAGGGCCCTCAAAATCACGTCATGTCATTCCACCTGTGGTGTTCATCTAACAAAATTGTGGATGACTCTGTTCTCTTGAGCTTTTTACATTGCAAACTTATAGGTGTTGTGTCCAAGTGGTACATTGAGTTTCCTCATACTACTTACCCCGACTTCTCCTCTCTTGCTTTGATGTTCCTTCAATACTTTTAGTTACCTGTTCGCTATGATTAAGGAGTGGAGATCCTACTATCATGTCACCAAGCCATAGTTACCCATATCATGGATCATATCCATGAATGGTGTTATCGTCGTAGCTTGTGTAATATCCAGTTAGACGATAGGATCTTCCTTAACTGGTTTGTTAAAACCTTACTCCCCCCTATAGCTAAGGAAGTCACATGCGAGTGATCCCAAATCAAGGAGGAAGCCATCCTTAAGGTTCAGCAGTTCGATTTGATCTATGCCCAGTCTGGTTACTTATAGAGCATCATACCCGATGCTCCCCGAGATGACACCTTTCGTCGTGATACACTGGGGGCATCTCACGTTGTTGATGGAGTTATCAGCTCTATTACCTAGCACCCCAAGTTTTATGTGGCCTCTCCCATGATGCCACCCCAATTGGGTAACATCCACAATGTTTTCCAACCAAGTTATACCCCCGATTACTCTAGTGTGATGGATCAATCCAGAGCTACTTCATATTATGCTTCCCCTAGGTATACCCTTGATTACTCATGCGTGACGACTCAGTCCATAGCCACCCCATCCTATGCGCCTCCCACACAAACTCCTCACATTCATGTACCGAATTATTCGGCACACTCGTGTTCTAGATAGATGGCTGGATTTGCAGCCCCTCCAGCTCCTCCAGTCTATTATGCACCACCTGTGCAACCCACTCCGGCTCTGGCCCTGACTCCTTTGGTTTCTACAGGACATGTTTATTCTCAGCAAAACCTTCCTAACCAACCATCCCCAATAACCAAAAAGGGAAGGGAAAGAACAATAGAGGTAGGAATCGGGGCAATAACCAGCCCCAAGGAGGTAGCCAATAGACCAACCCTCCAAACAACAATGACACCGAACCTACTGTACATAATCCACAACATCCTAATTGACCTAGAAATATCCCACATTTATAGAACAATCATTTGTGTTCTATCTGTAACACCTACAACCATTACACTCATAAGTGTCCTCACATGGCTCGCGTCCAACAACTTCTCCAAAATGAGAGTCAATGTGATCCAAACACAGTTGCTCAGGATCAACCCAATCCAATTCCACCAATTACTCCACCTATGGTGATCCAAAACCCCCTACCACACCAAGGAATGGTTGCAACCCAACCCTTGGCCCCACCTCCTCTCGCAACTCCTACTGTGGCCCCACCTTCTCAGGCTGGTGTCCATCACCTCATGATGTTGTCATTTGAAGTTAACCTCAAGACTTGACGTAACCAGTATGGATCCACTGCAGAAATCACTAACCCATCAGGGAATCTACCTCTACCACTTCTGACATGTATCTACTTACCGAGACCCCCCACGGATGTGGACACCAAAGTCCCATGGTTCCCTATGTGTTGTGTCACAAACAATGTTGTTTCCAGAGATTCCCTAAACTACAGTATAGTTGACGACTTGGCCCAATCCCCTACATCAATGTTCACATTGGAAGTGCTTGAAACTTTTCCATCAAAGCATAAAATGTGGTGTCTGCGCTAGGTGTTGTAGATCCCTCTAATTCTAGGTTGATCACCTTCAACCTGGATCAAGGAGAACCCAGGATGTCGTCAACCATCGCCTTCCAAGTTCTAGTGATAATTTGGAATTTAGTCGTACATCAATGCATTATTGATGAAGGGGAATCCACCTATGTTATGTGAACTTTCATTTGGTAGAAACTCAGGTCCCCTACCCTTCAACCTTCCACCACCACTCTTCACACCTACGATGGCCTCTCTACTCAACCCCAAGGGATTCTCACGAACATTCCTAATGAGTTAGCTGGTAAAACAGTGTTGATTGAAATTGAGGTTTTCAATTCCCAACTTGATTACAACCTCCTCCTATGATGTAGATACATGTATGGCATGCGATCCATGGCCTCTGTTACGAAGAGAAATTCCTATGGCTTGGGGTACCACAACAGACAGCTTGACTCCAGAAATCAATCCTTTCCAATATGCAATAGAAATTAAATGTCTAACACTAAAGGACTAGACCTCGTACCTTATTCCAGACGGTTGAAGTAGATCCCCGTTGAGCTTTCCAACTTTAGCTTGAATTGATAGATTACTTCCTCAACAACAAGTAAACAATACAAGCATTCTATATATCATGGTGTTAGATCTATTCTAGCATATATAATTAATAATGTATAAGCATTTGACATAATCCCATGGATAAAATATACATTCAAACACACATCATTGGACAGGAAAAGATATTTCTATTAATATAAATCAGAGATTACAAGATACAACATCTGACGGCACATCTGCGAACCGGAGAAACTGAATCCCCCACTTCAATCCTCCATATCTCGATAGCAAGCTCACAAGAAAAAGGAAATCTTGGGAAGAACACAAAAGTGCTCCAAGGGACAAAGGTATGCAGACTCAAGCATAAGTTCCGCCAACAATGGACTATAGTTTCTTTGCTCTCAATTCTCTCTTATGCCTTCAATGTACCAAGGGGTTCCTTATATAGCTTTTCAAAGGGGTAATGAAAGGTCGAATCCGAGCGATCTCAATGCATAGGGAAGGCCAGGAGTCAAATGAGTCGGATCCATGTCAAGGAAAACTCCAAAAGGATTTGGATTATGCACACATCCCGATGTATGTGGTTTTAGTGGTCAAACCCGCGTATATACGTGCTTATAGGTTTAAAAGTCGCGTGTATCATTTTTCATATGTTTTTAGGGATGATCAAGGAAACATCAAAGGACAAAAAGTGGTCCATGGGGTCTAAGGAGTCTACAGTGGGACAGGGGAAGGCCATACAAAGTGTGATTCACCTGGAGTGGTGAAATCCACTATAACAGATGCCCCCTAATGTGTGAGGTCAGAGGGGTCATACGATGGCTGAAATACATTATAAGTCCATCCCAGAAGTGGAGTGATGAAGGATCCCAAATGGAAGACCAGCCACCCAATCAGCATAGTACAATAATACAACTCTACATATAACTGCAAATACATATAGCAATCCCCGATACATAAGAGTACAATGGCCATGAATAGGCATGAAACATGATATCACATATGTGGTCATCACCACATACAATATACATAGATCAGAATCTCCATGATGAAGATATACAAAGGACCATGATATCCATAATGGCTGAAGATATATAATAGATCAAGATCTCCATAGTGGCTGGAAATGTCTGACATATACTGGAATCAAGTCACGAGAGCTAAAATCTCATGAACACTGGCACGATCAAGGAGGTAGCATATAAGAGATGCCACCAATCTGGAAAGTATTCTATACAAACCACTACGAGTACATGTCCTACTATGCGAATAGAGGTGTCGAGGTCGAACATAGTAGTCCATCATCTGATTATTGGTCATTAATGTATACCGTTAATAGACGCGATATTACCCACCGATAATGAAAGTGGGAATCAAGGTACTAGAGTGAAAACTAACAAGTGTGAATAAATGTGTCGAGGTCGAACACTTGAAAGGATCCATCAACCAGGGGACATTGATGTATTCCCAAGAAACTGTCGATGGCGAGAGAACCTGCCACTGATGACTGCAAGTCTCAAGGCACTCAAAATGACTCTAGACTCCAACCCTAGAATAAATGATCTGAATTCGATGGGATGAAATCCACTGGAAGGAGGGAATTAATTCATCCCCCATCATCCAACACGAGGTACTCAGCAAAGCTGTATAATGTGGAAGGACTCGATCATAAGGTGCACGAACCAGTAAGTGTACCAGGGATGGCTGACATGCAAAGTCAAGATAATTGAGGAATGGCCGACTCAGGTTTCAAATTCCTTTGAACAAGAGCACAACAGCATATGGTGACTAAATGAAGGTAGCATAGACTTGATATACAAACTGGGACATCTCTGCGACAGAGGAGGCATCGACGGAGGCTCCATAGGGACTGGAAGCTTAACCAGTCGGTGGAGATAAACTTAGATAAATGAGTACAGCTCCTAAAGTCAAACTATAACCCAACCAATGGATGTGATATACAGTGCTCTGTTCAAAGGTGACACGACTCGACAGCTGCCAAAGATAACATCTTTCCTTGTCTGGCTTTTTGGTTTTTTGATTTTTTTTTTGTACTTTTTCAATTATTTAAAAATATTGAAAAAGAATAAAATGGATTTATAGTTACAAACTAGGAGGAGAAGAGTGTCATAAAGGCAAACAAACTAGTTCCAAGCAATGGAACATACCTATTCTCAATGCAAGGATACATGTGTAGGATATCGACACTCGGGGGAAAATCCCCTCCCAGTAAAAAAAGGGAATCAAGATGCGAAGGATATAAAAAATGGCTCTGCATGGATAGACATGAGATGAGCTCGGGCTATATGGATGAAATGCAATGTTAGGGGAGCTAGCATAAATCTCAATAAGGTAGGAAAAGCTCATGAAAATGCATTCACAACTTGACACAAGGGAGTCTCGAGGAAATGGCCAGCATAAAGTTCAAGAGGAGTATTAAGCTCTTACTCAAGGACATGGTGGGACTAAAAGGGACTCCCGAACCTAAGAGAGGACCCACAGCATGGGTAACAAATGCAAAAGGGAGCTAACTAGGGTACCCATGTATAGGAAATCTCTACCATTCACATAGTACCACTTCTAACAGCAGCATGAAGGTTTTGTGATACCATGGAATGGGTTCATACCTAAGGTTAAGATGGAATGGTCATAAGGAAATGCATGAGTGCAAGCAGATGTGAAATCCTAACCTATATTCCAGTTCAGACATAATACCTGTGATAGGCATGAACGGGTTGAAACCTCAGAGAGAGTGTACAAAAACTGGACCCTACATGACAACCATATTAGTCCAAAACAACCCAAAATAGTCAATAAAGAATCCAAACTATAGGATATAGGGAGGAATGATCATGAAAACTACACCCAAAGGAAACAATGGGATGAACGATGGGACATAAAAAGGAAAGTAAGGTGTAGACCCAATGTTCACGCATCCACTACCACCCCCATGAGGGTGACCACCGGTGTAAAGATCGAGCGAAGGGAGTCAACATCCTCCACAAATGGAGTAGAGGGAAGAATGTGACCACTTCAAATCTATGAGCAGGGTAAGGGGTTGTGATGCCCCCAAGTCTGACACCAAGGTCTGTACTAGAACCAAGGACGGGTGATAGGATACCAGGCATGCTGAAAATAAAAGGACCCAAACTCAAGAGAGCATAAATATACTCAAGTAACTATGATCCCAAAGGCCAACTAGCGCACAAAGAGCATACTCCTAATAAAATATATATCCAAAATACAATCAAAACAAGGGGAGGATAAGTGAGCTCTTGAATGCAACAGGTATGTCTTGCCTAGGGGAGGCTCGAAAATCCCATACACCACAAGTGGAGGTATGTAACCAATTATTGTGGCCCTCAGCTTCAACACGTAAAGAGACTATGCTGTCCGGCCCAAACCTAGCCGGGACACCTGCAAAATAACCCCTGCAAAGTACCCCCTTGATATCCTAGGCAAGGCCACTAAGGTCACCTCAATATAATCAATGCTCAAGCAGACAGTCGCAGGTAGGATTGACCGTATGGGCAGGGTAGCAAAGCCTGAAACTCTCGAAAGAGCCCCTAGATATGAATACAATCCTAGAAATACCTTTGGTGCTACTCAGTTATGACTAGGGGTCATCCCAATCGATAACCGCTCACACTGCCTCATGCTTAACTCCCTTTTGAGAGGAGGATCATGAGAAACACTGGTTATACCAAGGATTTCACACACTCACCTGGACAGACACATACATGTTGTTGTTTAGTGATCTTGGAGAATTGACTTACAATGAACTATTCCAAGATCCTAAAACCTAAGCTTGTTGGTGCACCCTAGAAAAGAAAAGAGTGTAGTTCATTTTAATTTAACGTTGATTTTAGTTGGCTGTAATTACTCAAAGGGGAATGGTCATGCAACTAGTGATATGAAGACTCAGCAGTGAAATAAAAGTGCACACCATAACAAACAATGCTAAGTGCAATCTTTGTCAAATGAAAAATAGGGTATGCCACTACATGAGATGCATAAATATATATTCCTTTCCGAATGCCAATGCAATCCTTCCTATATGAAAGCCTAGAAACAACTCTCATCCAAGCAATCCAATGCAAGTACCTCCTCAAATCTATATCTAAGATGCAATTAAGAGTGCAACTACTTTGTATTTTTCAATGTAAAAGAACGAAAAATGCAATAAAAGTCATCTAAAACTCTCAGTCTCTACAACAAGTATAAAAGACAAGCCCAGCAAGATACCGAGACAAAAAGAGTAATGCACTAATGGAAAAACAAAAAGGATAAATGAATAAAACTACTTTCAAAGAAAAATCAATGAAAAATAAGTCTCTGGTCACAAAAGAAGCATCCAACAGACAACATCAGACTCAAGGAAGACCCAACCACACTCACAACCCACCCAGCAACTTCCCACAACATCAAACTCACCAAAAGGGAGGATGTACGCGACTGTTTAAAGAACAGCTGCGTATATACGTGACTTTTGGCCAAAAACCTGAGTGTATACATGGATTTTGGCCAAAAACCTGCGTGTATACGTGACTTTTGGCCAAAAATCCACGTATGTACACAACTTATGGCCAAAAACCTGCAGAGTCGCCAATTCTATTACAGAGAGAAATTCCTATGGATTAGGGTACCACAACAAACAGCTTGACTCTAGAAATCAATCCTTTCCAATATGCAATAGAAATTAAATGTCTAACACTAAAGGACCATACCTCGTACCTTATTCCAGACGGTTGAAGTAGATCCCCGTTGAGCTTTCCAACTTCAGCTTGAATTGATAGATTACTTCCTCAACAACAAGTAAACAATACAAGCATTCTATATATCATGGTGTTAGATCTATTCTAGCATATATAATCAATAATGTATAAGCATTTTACATAATCCCATGGATAAAATATACATTCAAACACACATCATTGGACAGGAAAAGATATTTCTATTAATATAAATTAGATATTACAAGATACAACCTTTGATGGCACGTCTGCGAATTGGAGAAACTGAATCCCCCACTTGGGCCTCCACCACTTCAATCCTCCATCTCTCTATAGCAAGCTCACAAGAAAAAGGAAATCTTGGGAAGAACACAAAAGTGCTCCAAGGGACAAAGGGATGCAGACTCAAGCATAAGTTCCGCCAACAATGGACT